>MU951714.1:0-16387 GCA_036418165.1 Cooperia oncophora
AGTGATGCCTGATTTTTCAATGCTCTAAGAATACAAGAGGTAGAACATTAGGACGATTTCAACACGTCGGCGACAGTGCGTCCCACGCTTTTTCTTCAACGTGTATTGCTTGCCGCGTAGGGCAGCTCTTCTTCAGGGTAGAGCATCGTTGGACGACGCCCACTGCTAGCGTGGAAAGTGTTTTGACAAACACTTCGTCCATACCAATGCTGTGTTCTGATCAAAACAGTGATCACAAACCCTTGGCAATTGGACAGGTCCATGTTCGGGGGAAATGAACTCATCTCTTGATCGGATTTGTGGTTAGTTCGTTGTACCCGACTGGTACCGATGAGACCCACTTAAAGGCGACTGCAAAAAAAACCCAAAATACAACCCTGCCCATTGCATACCATGAGCGGATTTTCGAAAAGTTACCCGTCCTCGCATAAAATGACTGCTACGTTATAAGCAAGCATTCGGGGCAAGTTGTACACTCGCCTCCGTTGATCGTGGACCTTGGCGTGTGTGGGGAGAATGGATGCACAGCTGCAGTGAGATTATTTTTCATTACATCTCTAGTCGATGGTGCACGGCAATGGAACTGGAGGATCTACCCGAGTGCCGTTTCCATATTCCACACGCAGTGCCGCATAGCCAGCTCAATGCTTCATAGCGGAATCGCGGTACCGACGAAAATGCTGCATATTAGAAGCGTGCGCAGAATGAAGAGACTGCGCGACTGGCACTCTACTGCAGCTGCGCACACAGGGACCGCTCTCGAAGGTAAGTGTGCAGTCTGTATCTCAATCACATTGGCTTAGCGGGTTCGCATTGAAAGCCAAGCTTTTTGAAATGCTGTATGATGAGAAATTCGCTCTGCATTTCTTCAGTACACCTTCCCGTTGTAGTTTCCTCCCACTTTTTGAGACGGAGGCGTTATTACGAATTTGATTTCCCACCGACAAGTGTATATAACTTGTTCCTGAGGAGGAGGAGGTAGGCATTTGGATTAGAATGAGTTACTCGTAGAACACCAAACTGAAATGTCTCACCAAAAGCGCAGTCACCTCCACGTTTAGTCGAAGTACGCAGCCGCGCCCAACTGCATCTTAAGGATTTCGAGTGTACGAGTGTAGTTACACCTAAAATGATGTGCATCTACGAGGGAGCAAGCCAAACAGCACTTCTTCGGTTCTGCATCTTCTTTGCTGGGACCAAGCGGTGTTCTCCTGTGAACGATGTGACAACCTGAACATTTGGCCTGCAGCATCCCGGCTCTGAAAAAAAACGCTGCAAATAGACTTGCAGGCTCCATCGCATTTCTGGATTTCCGGGTCCACTCACGCCAAAGCCATCCGGGAATTCTACTCTCCGGGGACGGTTAATTGGTAAAGATACGTCTGGGAGGATAGGAACACTGACGTGTACATCTACTGGCCCGGCAAGTAATTGTATAGGCTACAACGAATAATAGCCACTATGATTCTGAATGAAGTACAGTGCACTGCCGCATCCCAGCAGTGGGTTTAATCGAAGGCTAAGAATTCTCTCTCATCGCCTTTAATCGGCCATTTCTGTCAACTTTGACATTCACGCCATTTGACATAGAGGCTAATCGGACATTTATGGCGGCAACAAACGAATGAACGAAAAATGCTTGAAACGTCCAAATAATGAATGAGAAGGGAGACAAAGTGATTCTACAGCTTGCCGGTGAACATTCTTGGCAGCTGAATACGATCAGACAACACTTTTTGTGATAGGCAATTTTGTTTGGGAGGTTCTTCATACCAAAAGAACAAGAGACGGGGCAATCTGGTTCTTGTGTGAAGCAGCTGACACAGATAAATTGTCTGGAATTAAATATTCGCTTGAGTCATCGTCAGCAATGGAACATTTTTCAAACAGCAGCCGTCGACCACGCACAGATGAGATTTGTGCTGTAGCGCTCAGAAACTTTGTTAATACCTTCGTGTTGCTCAAAGATTAGTTAGGCATCAAAATGGACAAGATGTGGGCAGCGTCCCCTTCAGTTGCTGCCAGTGTGCGAAGTGAGTGTCAAATTATTCACTCACAACTTTATATACAATATAACTTAAGGGTACCTCCATAAGGGCATGGCCTTGTTTTACCCCCCCCGCCATGCAAACTGGCTTCTTTTCCAGCTTTTTCGAATTCGACAATAAGGGATTAATTCACAAGATTTCAAGGCCCAAGGATGCAGGATTTCACGACTGAACCTTCAAATACCATGAAAAACCAAACCAAGGTTGTTTCCGTCACCTCGACAATATGTAGTGTGAGCTTTTTCGTTCGGCGGTGGCGTGCCGCATTTTTGAGTCAGGCTAAACTCCCAACGGTGTCGGATTATCCAGCCGGCCGCGCGCTGTTTAGTAGGACGACATCGTTCATTGCCGATCCGATCCTCGCGGATGCACAAGTAGAACATATTCCATTCCGAACGCCACAACGATTCTGAAAGGAGGCAAATTACGTGGAGCATCCTTGAAAAAGGCTGATGAGCGTCTACAGCTTTATCCTACTAATATAATCCGGCTAAGTGTCCGTGTGTGTGTGTGTGTGTGTGTGTCTGTCTGTCTGTCTGTCTGTCTGTCTGTCTGTCTGTCTGTCTGTCTGTCTGTCTGTTTGTTTGTCTGTCTGTACAGTCCTCATCATTGCGGACCGGTGGGGCGTGGCAGTGCGGCTGCATTTGGTGCGGTTTGGCAAAGTCGTTCTGCACCAGTTTTTGAAGCGAACAAGTGCATTACTGTAATAATACTCCTTCCGTATTAAGCTCCCTTTTATCACTTTTTGGCGCATGAGTCCAAGTTTGAACAAAAAGCCTGAGAACCGTCTTCAAAACAGTGTGCGCACTCCTTCTGGCTGAACACCCCCACCGGTCCGCATGATGAGGACTGCTATGTATGTTTCTGATACGGAAATTCATAACGACCTTCCAAACAGCGATAGAGATCTCAACGCAATAAGTATGTTGGTGGTTGAGGGCAGGACGCAGTACTGAATGGGTTAGCAGGAAGTGATGGAGCGGACAAGATATCACAGGGAGCCTTAGGAGGGGAGGGTCACCAAATTCATAGCGCGCGCCACAGCAAGGGTGAGACGTTGGTTTCGGAGAGTAAGATAGGAGGCAGGACGAGAACATTATTGGTGGGTGACAGGAAGTGATAACAGCTGATAAGATCCATCAGGCCTTACAAAGGTGAGAGTCATGAAGCCTTATAACCTGTGTCACAGCGACGGAAGGACGTTGGTTCCACGGAGTAAGATAGGGGGCAGGAGGGGATCATTAATCGTGGGTGGCATAAAGTGATAACAGCTGATAAGATACTATAAAGAGCCTCACAAAGGGAGGGTCATCAACTTCATAACATGCGTCACAGCGACGGTAAGACGTTGCTTCCAAGAAAGTAAGATAGGGAGCAGGATGGGAGCATTATCG
Organism: Cooperia oncophora; assembly: GCA_036418165.1. Lineage (NCBI taxonomy): Eukaryota > Metazoa > Nematoda > Chromadorea > Rhabditida > Trichostrongylidae > Cooperia > Cooperia oncophora. Next base: position 3,443 of record MU951714.1, read on the forward strand.
GCAACAGACGTTATAACAGCTGATAAGACACCATGGCCCTAGGGAGCTGCGCTCGCAAGCAAGTGATATCAGAGTGGATAGGGGACATGGTGGAGAGTTCAGGGGAAATGGACATAAGTTGTGATATAGTGCCCAACAAGGGCTAACTAGAGCCAGTATCTGTTCGCCTCTTTTCTCTGCTTACGAATGAGCTTTCCACCGTGATCCAAAAATCAAGGACAGGCTTAGTAAGTCAAGCAGTTTCTATCCTTTAGCGATAGAAACTGTCATAATTGACACGACCGCTGAACTCTCGAGTCCAAAAAGTAAAAGCCTGGAGTTGTTAGCCACTGAGGAATGGTAAGAGCCACCAACAGAGTAAAAGCTGCTCAACGGTATTACTAGGCGAGGACATTTCACTATGATCTCGATACTGTTACCATCAAAATTCTTTCAAAGCTGAGCTGTCCTATTTCCAGCAAATGGTGGGTGTTTTTAGAAATGTGATAAGCATCAGACATTGGCAAATGTTCATTGAAAAGGTGAAATATGACGAAATGGTATTTCGAAACGGAATTAAGCCACGTGTTAGCACAGAAAATACTGTCAGTGATCAGTACCATTGTTGGACGCGCAGTAGTGCGCGTCAGCCAAAGTGGTCCTTAAATAATTATGATAATTTGCTGTTTGTGTGGTAGCGATCCAAAGGCATGGCTCATTAGTGGTCGGCACTGGTGAGCTAAGATGGAGTTTCTAGCTTTCACAGTGGTGAAACCGACGCGGAATGTTTTACAGGATGAGATGCAGAAAACTAGCATGGTGTTGTCCCCAACAAAGTGTTGCTCTGGTCTTTCGGGGTGTTTTACAGAAGCTCTCTAGCATCACTATCAGTTAGCTCGTATCAAAGTGGGCCCACTGGTTTGAAGTACTGCTACCGTCCTTGTACGTCTTGTGACGTCTAGAGACCTCCATCACCCTACTAATAAATCAGCCCAGCGATAAAACATTTATTGATCACGTAAAAAGCCAAATCTGCTGGCAACATCAAGCGAAACAAGAGCACCTATCTTCTCAAGAAGCGCGACAAATCCATGGGTCACAAGAGGAAAACATTAAACAGAGAGAAAACATGAGAAAAAATTATGTACACATGTCATGGAAAAATGCTGCAAGAGAACGTCTATAGCACAATCAACCAATTAATTCATAGATTGAGGAGCGCTTGTCCCTGAGCATGGGACCGCAGGACAACGGTACTGTCCTAGGAGAGATCACTAGCAAATAGGCAATCGTTGTGATGTGGTCGCATAGGTGTTGTGGGAACGAACGCTCACAGGAATTGCTGTGGAATTCGTGCATGCCAGCCGGTTGGTAGCCCGTGCTTGTCAGCAACAGGAGACCTGAACAACATTATGATCTTTTGTAAAAGTAATTTATAGGGTAGCATGGACATGAGGAGAGGAGGAGGCAGGCCTGTATTCCACCGGGAATAGAAGATGGCAGAGTAAACCACAATTGTTAGAGCTACTTCAAAAGAGGGCAAAGTGATATTCCAGCATGACCTTCAGTGATGGTTGGCGCTTCACCACTTTAGCTATACTCGAAATCCCTGAGATGCGGTAGGCGTGGCTGCGTACTTTAACTACATATAAACGTGAAAGCGACTAAGATTTTGATGGGATATTTTCAATTTGATACAATTATGGTCATGTCTTTGTCCACACAAGGACAAGATTACAGTTACCTCAATTGAAATATTTCACAAGTAACCCACCAAATGCCATGTCCAAATGGGACGCCTACTCCGTCTCAGGGATAAGGAGTATAGATTGAGACCACCGGATGTCATGGCGCTGGAGAAATCTTCAGGAAAAACAACTATACCCAAGCACTGGTCAAGCAGGTGGGAGTCGACATGTCCTACGTTGACGAAACCCAGCGGAGGTCGCAAATAGCCGCTCCAGAGAGAAGTCGTATTTAGTCCGATAGAGAAATTTTTTGATAGTTGATTTTTCCTGTTTCATGGGCGCTCTGCTCGTCGTTAGGAGAGAGGGAGGCCGTATTCGCCTTTGAGAGAAATTTACCGAGTTCCTGTTGTGGACTTTTCGCGGTTTCCTCGTTTCTCTGGTGCTACATACCCCACCTCCCTCCGCACGATAGCAAAATTTCGGGATAATTTTGAATTACGTTAAAAGGGGTAAGAAGTTTGGAAAGCTTGGCAAGAGAGGCAAGACAATGAATAGGCATGAGTGTTATCGCTTTCTTCCAGTCTGAGCATGAGAATTGGGGTACTGTATGGCAACACCTAGCGACACACGCATGCAATCGTACATAGTGTCCCTCATTCTCAGATGGGAAGAAATGACTCCTCTTCCTTTCCGATGGTGACGGTGAAATTGATGACGCCCTCAGTTCCCTTCTGTAGATTCCACAAGTAAGAATTCTTAATTCCCAGATTAGATAACTATTCTAACGAGAAACTGTACCTGATAGCACGGCAGAGGTTGATGATGATGTGCAGTAGGCAGGCAGAAGCTGCCAGTACTCCCAGAATTGGATCGATAAGTATCTTCAGCGCTGACACGATGTTCCAACTGCGTGTCCAGTGCATTGACGGCTGCCAAGCATCGTTTATGAATGAAAGCCTGAAAGGTTGTCCTCAGTGCTTTTTTAGGTGGGGAAAAGGCAACAAAGTGGTGGAATGACTTACATGTAGAAGAGCGCAGCTGCAGGGTATAACGCACCCTCCAGTCCGGCGCCAAATGTGGCCTGCGGCGATGTAAGCATTCCACGAAATCCAACAAGCAATGGTATACATGCGGCGATAACGAAGACTAGATCACGGAACAGATTGAACACTCCATCCAACACCTGAATCAATTGATGTAACCCTGAAGACCCTCCTCAATTTCTGTACTGTCGAAGTATGGCCCCAAACAGGAAACAACAGTTGAAGAAAGCTACCTTGCTGGCGCGCTCCCAACAAACAACAGCAACTCCCGCTGAGTGGATCAGCACCTGTGCTGCGGGCCATGAGAGCGAATAATACCAAACCCAGGGGTGCAGCCCACGCCAGCACTTGGATTTGTACGCGGTACTTCTCCTGGAAAATTGTTATTAAGTCATCCATAAGTACTGCTTAACAAGTGTTTGAAATACTGACCAAGTTTCCTGAGCGTGTAGTTTGCTGGTTCCATGTGCAGCAAAGCACAAGCCACCACAGACGGCCTGCAGTGCCAAAATAGTACAAGAGTGCTGCCACACAAGCGCATGGAGTGTGTGGAAGGTCACCGACGACGAAGAGCAGGTGTGATGAGTAATCTGTGCAGGATATCTGAAATGGCAAGCTTCAAAGTGGGTATGATTACTGCTCTATCCCACATCCACTTGTCTCAGAGCGCCACTGAGAGATTAGTTCAGGGTCAACTTAATCTAGGCAGTAGTCTCCTAGAAAAATCAGGCATTTCTTATAAGGTAGCTTCCACACTGGGAATTTAACATGTTGAAAATATTGACGATTTCGAGCTCCGGCCTTTCAATACAGCACATTTACAAATTTGACTACGAAAAAGTTCAGCCCCTTCAGCAAGTACGGTCCGTATTCAACGATAGGGGTAAGAAGAGGAGTGTGTGTCAATTTTTCCGACCAGGCCATCCAGCCGAGTGATGCCAGGGCGTACTCTTGAGGACCCTTGTAATTAGCGTCTGGAGAGAAGGTCCGCAGTTACAGTAGCGGGACTTTCTCTGATCAAAAGTGCACGGGAACGGTTCTGAAGGGGAGTGATATCCCCCGCCGAATCCCAAACTCTGCCTGGCGCTGCCTCGGCTTCACCTTTAGTCGTGCCAAACGTGCTGCTAGCCTGCGCCGTTTCACTTTTGTCACTCTACCGCTGAGTGACTGTTTCGCTGCAGGACCTTGACGTAAGTGCTGCACCTCGCGGATACATCGTTGCGGGCCGGGGTGTGGAGACGGCGCTCTGGTACCACTGCCCTCCCCCCAAGGTTCCCGTGCACTTTTGAAAGGAAAGTACGTCACTGCAGCTGCTGCGAACCATACGCTCCGTACATGGCAAGGACAAATCTAGCCGAGTGCACCCGCTTGTTTTTAAGAAGAATACTTCCAACGGAATCTGCAACACATCAGTCAAAAATTCAAACCTTTGAGAGTTAAGAAAGAAGGTCCTTTACCAGGAAGGACGCCAGTGGATCACTCAATTCCCAGTCACTTGTAATGGCGTTCGCTTCGAACCCAAACGGACAGAACTGGAAGATTTTCTATCGCGATAAAGCTTACCTGTTCGCGGTAGAGTAGACTGAATAGGTAGACGATGGAGCTTAAGGCAAAGGAAAGTGCCGTCCATAGAAGACTGGTCTCTGGCAGGGCTGTGAGGCAGTGACGTCTGGAAGATCTTCGATGATTTGGCAATTGGTTTGGTGCTGTGCACTACGAATCACCTTCTACTTACTTATTACTGATGCTAATGGAGTTGTAACTAGTCACTATACTCATGCGAATGGAACTGTAAATCTTGAAAAGTCTTCAGCTCACCGCATAACAAACGTCAGCACGCAAATGGCAGTGATCACAAGGCTGATGATGGACAGTACGAAAAGTGCTGTTGAGGCGGATTCGCGATCGATCTGAAGCCATTCGAGCTGAATTGACGAAGAATTCATAGAAACTTCACGATGACTTACCTGCTTGATACCTTGTCCTGCTGCACAGATTGGAATGCAACGACCACTGCGATTCACGTAGATATGCTCAGGTGGACAGTCTTCTTTGTCATACTCTTCGGGACTCCTTGCAATCACACCCTCTTCATTCGGTCCGCGCATACACATATCCTCATTATTGTTTTCTGAAATAAGCCACTGGTTGATCCAGAGAAAAAGGGTGAAGCTTCAGCCTCTAATCAACCCAGTTTCTAGATGCGCCACGCATTCATCTGCCACTTAGAATCTTAGTAGCTTTTGAAAACTATTTGGCCAGTACAATGACTTCCGTGGGCCAGCTGATGCAAGTTGGTCTTTTTATCGTTCTAGACAAGTCTAGGACTGGTAGGAATTGACCGACTCCGAAGGAGCAGAACACTTGGTAGACCTGGCAGGGCACAATCGTTGGGAATCCCCAACAGGGGAGGGGAATATATTTGGTTTGGAAAAATGTTTTGATAGTTGCTCTTTCTTGTTTCACAGAAACTATAAGGGATGTAATGGTCCCTTGTTAGGAGGGGGAGTCGTAGTTGCCTTCTAAGAGAAATATGCGGCGTTAGGAAGATTTTTCCCGGTTGTTGACTTTTCACGGTTTCTCCTGTTACATATTTCCCCCGCTCGGCAGCAAAATTTTGGAGAAAATATAGGAAAATTTTCGGGAACTTCTAGAAAAACTGGAAAAAGGTGGTGGAAAAGTGGGGAAAATCAAATGAGGTAGGGAGGACAAGGATGAGGGAAGTCGTTTTAGGTCATCCCCTTAGGGTGGGGGGGGGTCGCACGGACTGGAACAAAATCTCCAACCAATGATGTGCCCTGAGACCCGAGTGCGAGCCTATTCGAGGACACAGACAAGGACCGATAAGCCAGGCGTTTTGCCTTATATCTCCTCCGCCTCAAGCGTTCTTCCAGTGAAATTAGTTTTTGCTTTATTTATGGCTTAACGCTAGATTTCTGGCTATTTTGATTACTTTGCCATAAGGGAGTGCTTAGACCCCTCCTTTGCAACCTAGAGGTAGTCCCGTCTCAACAGAGGGAGAGGGTGTGCATGTCAATCCAGAGTAAAGCAAACTCTGTGGTACAGGTGACACCTTAAACCGCCGTACTATCTATACACATAAAACTGGTGTTTTTAGTTTTTTCACCTCGTGTTCGGAGAACGAGGTTAGGAGAAGCGAGGCATAAGGTGTAAAAGGAAAAGATGCTGCTGTAGCCATGTCGCAGTATAAAGTGGTAACGATTAGCAGTGTTTCCGATTTCCCAGGCTTTCCATCTAGTACCATCAATTCAAATGCAGGGAGATATCAGTTCCGAGACAGCCAGGAGCAATTTATGTTGAGTTTCGGCATCATTGTTGACTTTTTTATATTAATACTGGTTTTTGTGTTACCGAAGCGAATAAGAGTTTACGGCGCACTACAAGGGCTGTCTGCAGCATGATTCAGCTCCCTACTCCCAGAATTCATATGGTACGAAACAGTGCCAGGGTGTACGCAGTTCAGTCGGTATAGGCTGCGCTTGTGCGCGCATCACCTCTAGTTAACCTGCTAAAGTAGAACAAAGCGACGTTCGAGGCAGTTTGGCGATAGTGGGGGAGGGGGGGGGCATTTTGCACTGTGCTACTTGCTGCCATGACGTGTTGAACGCCGTCTGAAGAACCATTTTCGCGGGCTCACAAGATTTGACAAGTTTCACCATGGTGCCTCGATGAGCTAGCTCAACCTTAGCGAGAGATTTCAGGTTCCACCGGAGTGAGACTTGTAAACCGGGACTAGTGAAGCAGCGGTACTGTGAATTGCCCCTCTCTGCGTCGGCCGCGACTGCGCTGCTGCTTTCTAGACCTGTCTGCGATTAATATCTATTGTCACATTCCTCTACATATGCAAAATAGCAAAAAAAGATGACAGTTGTAATGGTGTTGTTCCAGCTCTGAGCTTTGGGATAAAGTTCAGAGTCTCTGACTAAACTCAACTCAAAGAGAAAGAAAACCTTCTTTTGCGCTTCTGAAAACTATACATTGGTGCTTCCAGGTTGTACACGCATACCCAGCGATAAACTTGCTGGCAATCGATTTTGTGTCGGCCAAGAAAAGCCGAAATCTTTGAGGAGTGGCAGGCATTTGTCGCGGACGGTCTCGCACAGAGGGCGACATGGCCCAATCGGCTGCGGGATCTGAATCAAATGCATCATATACAGATCGCTATCAGCTCATTGTTGTCTCATTGGTCTAGATGAAAATCAATCTCAAGTGTGAGTTATTCGTCGCTGTACGTAGATTTTTTTTCCTTAAAAATTTCGGTCACACAAACGTAGGTAAAACCAGTTATCTGGACCATTTGTTCGGAAATGGCAGATGTGGAAGTTGATCCAGCTTCCGTATAATCTTTCCTGTGTGCTGAGAACAGCAAGTAGCATCAACTCATCGTAACGGTTGATCACAGCGCGCCGAAAGCCAACAGGGGCACGTCTGCCGCTGGGGAAACTTTTCGCGGAAGATACACCCCCCCCATTCCTTCCTCTGATACGCCCTCCCGTTTCCCATCCTTCCACTTTATTAAATTATCCCATCTTCCTACCGCTTTGGCCTAATTTTCAGGAATTTCACTAAACTTTTTGGTCCCTTCCCGGTTTGCGTCGATCAGCGAGGGGAGGGAGATCTATCGAGCAACCAACAACAGGTTTCTCAACTATCACTAGTAGTTGCATACATGGGCGGCACCCAGGGCGCATCATTGGTTGAGGATTTTGGTCGATCTGTACCACCTCCTCCCCTGATTCCCTCCTACTCTTTATCGCTGTCGGATAAGGGAAAACGACCAGGGAGGAGGTAGAGGAGGGGGTGTATGGTGCACATGAATTGGGAAAAAAACGCGAAAAACTGTCAGCAACTCGTCTCAGAGGGTCATAAGGCAAGAGTACACAGGCCCCTCCCAACAACGAGCAAATGCGACCCCGCTCTACAAACGTCCCAGACAATAAAAACCAACTATCAAAAAGACTTTTTCCCGCTCAAATACGGCCCCTTCCCTCTCTCAACAACCAAACCATCTCCATTGTTGGGGAACAGGACACATCATTAGTTGGGGATGTTGTTCGAGCCCCCTTTTTGGAAGTCGGTACGACACCCCCCCCCCAGTTTATCTGTCTTTCCTCCATCGAATCAGTCGCGAGCGGGAGGGGGAGGGGAGCCGGGGCGATGATAGTATCAGTGAACAGGAAAATCACCAAAAGTCAACCGCCACTCCCAGAACGCCAAAACGTAAATACGACCCCCCTCCCAAAAATGACCAAGTACGACCCCCCCCCTTTACAACGTCCATGAAGCGCGAGAAAATCAACTTATTCAAAACACATTCTTCGCCAAAAAATACGATACCCCCCCCCACCATTGGGACTACCCAACAACGATGTGCCCTGCTGGGGAATCCCCAACAATGATGTGCCTTCGGGGCCATCAACTAAACGGTATAACATAGTACATGTGAAGCGGTAAACACCGCGAAAAGACAACAGGAATAAGTTTTTCTCGATGCCGCAAATTTCTCTCGACTGTAAAATAACATCCCTCCACAACTAGCGAGCCAATACGACACCCCCCCCCCTCTTATTGGATTGTAAACAAGAAAAATCATGTCTCAAAAAAATTTCTTGCAAACAGACCAAATACGACCCCCTCGACCCCCCTCCCCGAGCGACCAAATAGGACCCTCTTGTCAGCTAGGTTGCCGCCAAAGCAAAAAGCTGTAGCCACCGGCTCCTTAAGTTTTTCCCTATTTGATTTTTATCGCGGCTACTGACGTGTAAAAAAATTCTTGCAAAATCCGAGTCAGCCTCAACCGAAAAACGGAAATCAGTGAGACTGAACAGACAGGCCTCGGACGTCAAGAATTGGGAGGCCGCACTGCATGCGATATCGCTGCCGTGAATACTTGACCTATTCGCTCGACATTTTAGAAACATATTGTGAAACAACTTGTCTACTCGAAACTCCCTCTTCCGTAGGAGGATTGCTCATGAATCCCTTCTTGCTGAAATCACCCTCCTTGCTAGCAATGTGGGAGGTCTGCATATTGTGCGCAATGTGTTCTTTTTGCTTTTACTGATTGTCCTACTTTAGTGTGAGATGATGAGTGACTGTCATGCGATTGTTAGCCTCTTCTTCCAAAGGACCTCACCTTCTCAATTGCAGCATGGAAAGGGATAGACGGAACATAGGAAGAATCGTAACTGCTCGCTGCATTGACTATTAATCAGTGGCTGGAACGATGCCAACGTATCCTGCGCATCTCGAGCAGATTCATCTCACCGGCAAGATTGGGAACGTCTAAAGTATCGCAATTATCCACTCAATCACCGCGGCCTATGATTCTTTAACAGGTAACGATCCCTCGGTGGTAAATCACTAGGCGATGGGACTCAGGGCGACGGGCTGCGCGGTCGATCGTCTACCGCGCTGTTGCCTCAGTCTATTGATCATACGCGGTTTATTGATTGATAGCTCACCATACGCAGCTCCGATACACAAAGAGGCGCCATCAATTCTCCGTCTGGAGTGCGAGTTCTAAGAGGCCTCAGAAAGCCGTGTAGTGCGTAATCTCACCAGTTCGCTCATCCTGTTTAACAAGCATTGTTTTTAATCACAGCCAGTGGGAAGGTCTGCAGTATGTTGGGTTGTCTGAAAACGTTTTGGGACCAGGAGGAGATACGCCAAAACAAGGTGTAGCGTCTCGAATTTGCGTTGAAATTTAGGAGAAACGCGAAATACGCATGATCCCTGCGAACGATAGAGCCTGTGATGTGGCATGGATTGGCAGGATACAGTGTGATGTGTGAAATGGTGGTGCCGAAGTACACACTGCTCCCCTCCTGAGGGAGGATCTTGGTGCGACCTCCCCCTTCTCGGTAGGACCCCTTTTCACCGATGCCTATCCACCACTTTCCTATACCCAGCTTCCTACCAGTTCTGGAAATTTCCTACGTGCCACAGTCTTCATACAAAAAATTCGCGTCAAGGTGGGGGAGGATGGGGGGGGAGGGGGAGGGGATACATAGCAAATGTGAAACGGATAAAACCACGAAAACTCAGCAATCGGGAAAAATGTTTTTCTATATGAAAATGCTGCGGCAAATTTCTCTCAAAAGCACATACGACCCTCCTCTCCCAACAACGATCAAATACGACCCCCCCCCTCCTCAGCGGGCAAGTACGACCCTCATGTGTTTCGCACAACGATGCTGTACCCTGTGGATTGGGGCGCAGCTAGGGCAGCCTTTTTCTACCAGTGATGCCATACTGAGCCGAAGGTACAAAATCCAAGCCTTTATGCATATGATTCCAGTGAGCTCGGAAACGTGCCAAGGTCTTCACAAAAAAGGGCTTTCTTCGGAGCATGAAGCCCTAAAGCCAACCTGGCACTCATTGTCAGTGCCAAAACAACTTTGTTAGCGCATTCCAGGATGCGCATTGGATACGCCTCTACAAAACATCAAGCTAGATGGTAATTTTAGATCCAAAACTGATGGTGAACCTTTTAACAATTAACAGCGAGCAAAACGAGTTCAATTATCGCTTCAAAACGACAACGCACGTCGACTTGCAGAAATTGACACTTCGAAGGAAAAAGGGAGGAACAAAGGTAGAAGTGGAAGGAATGGTTTCCTTTATGACTCACTTCCTAACCAACTGTTGATTCTTTTGGAAACAAAAACTAATGACCTAAAGAAAGGGGTCAAAAGGCCAATTTACGACTCACTAACACTTCCGAAAGATATTGCTGATTTAAGTACTCTTTTCACAAGAACTAAAACTGTGATAGGGGCAAATTTTGCGAAGAAACAGGTTTGCAGAAACAGTAAGAGCTACACAGCAACCACAGCTACCAGCGCCTGGCATCAGCCCTGGCAAATTAAGGCATACTAACTCTTTCTGAGAAATCGAGAGCTCTTAGTTGAAGTAACGAGGAACCTAAACGGGTGTGGCGCGATGGGGGGGGGGCATTTTGCACTTTCACTGCTTCACTACTTCCGGTTTACAAGTCTCACTCTGGTGAAACTTGTGAACTGTTGTGAAGCTGGAGCAAGCTCGCCTAGCCACCATAGGTGAAACGTGTAAACTCAGTAAAAGGCTACATATCTAGGGTCGACACTGGTGGGAAGTAGCCCCCTCCCCGTCGCGAACTGCGCCCGGATATTTATAGTTCAGCGTCTCCGAGGGGTGGCCAGCAATGCCAAAGTATAGAGTTTAGGTGAAAGTTCGAAAGAAGGTGCAAGACGTTCTTCACGAAGACCACTAGTTCCCACTAGGACTTGTTACATGTCTCCAAAAAATGCCAAGCAAAAAAAACCACAAACAAAATCTGCCACCCTTCAGCGTACCGTATCCTTCTGGCTACCGTATAACGCAAAGTCGTTCCCTTATTAATTGGTGAGTATCAAGCAATGAACGAGCGCGCGCAGTTAAACGCGGTCATTAACACGAACATGAATTGCGAGCGCCACCCGCCGCGCTAGGATTACGGTACCCATCGTTTGTGGTTGACCTTTAACATCGCGCCAGTCAACGTCACATCTTCTTTGCAACTTCTCTCGGTGTTTCGAACAACTCTCTGCTCGTTAAAACGACAAATGAGAGTCAAGGAAATCTGTGCAGGACCTTGACACGTCGTGCGAAAGTAATCGATAGGGGGAAATGTCGCGTTGGCTAGTTGCCCATTTATCACGTCAGCGGCGGGAGGGGCATCCTCGACGGACGGAGAGTCGTCGTATCATAATTAATCACCCCCTCCTCTGCCCGCAACACTCACGAACCACACGTATCGGGGACTGCTCTCGTGGTGGCAGCCGCTAGCGCTGTACAACAGCACATGGGAACACTCCTGCCACATGGTTGCACACTATGGGAGCGATGACCCATTGCATGCATATAGTGCATCATACTATAAACTCCAAGGTAGGCAGACCATTCAAAGGTTCAGTGATTATGCATGAAGACTGCAAAAAGTACAGTTTTTCGGGAATATCAATGTCTGCAAGGTGTGGGAAAGAACCGAGTCGTGGGAAGTGGAACATAGCGCAACGAGGAGCAAGGATTAATTTTATTCATGTGTTGAAAACCTTGGAACCGTAAGATCTTTACAAGAACTGTTCCACAGTTAAGCATTGGAGATAGCGAAGGACAAAGTTGAATCAGTAATTCGTGCTCAAAAACATCTAGCAAGAGCTGCAGAGGTGATGAGCTGCTTCTCTTCTCGAATTCACGTCCATATGAATTGGTCTGGATCTTCCCAAATGCTCCCATACAATTCCATCAGTTTCATATGGCGAGGACTGCATCTCACAGAAGATCCCAGCGCTGTTCGGCTCATGCGTAAGGAGCTAACGGTGGTACTTTGCTAGTTCTCTTTTCGGCTCGTGTAAAGGCAAACGGCATTATAAATCCCTAGTAGGAGTAGGATTATTACACCTAGCAGGACAGATTCGGCGCTTCTGAGCGGGCGCTGCGCAGTGCTTTTCCGAGTAAAGTACCCTTATAGCGCCCTACCAGGCTGCAACATACCGACTCAAACGCCCACCGCCCACAAATGTCTGACCGTGCTTGTGCTCGTATCGCTTTTTTTGCGAATTACAATATGAAGCTGCTGCAATGCTGCATGGATATATGAGTACACATGTGCAGCCCCATCTATCGTAGCGGTCACTGGCACGATGCTAACGGGGATCTCATCCAAAAATCGTTGTCAAATGCTGTGCAGAACAAAGGCTTTTTGAGGTTTTAGGACGTTTGAATTCGCCTTTTTTGTCGTTTTCCTAGTTTATAGCGCCCCTGCTTACACAGCACCAAACTATCGTGACTTATGCCTCTAAGCTAGACGTCTTACCTTAGTTATACCATTAAAGTGTTGTCACTTATAGCCGAAGCTCATGCTAGTGCATGGTCCTTGTAAAGGTTTACATCCCATCTCCCAGGAGGATCTGCAATGACTGGAACAGCCAGCACAATGACACCACCAAGCCGAACCGCGCCAAGTCGGACTCCATACAGTGGTCTTTGACTCTGGTACAGTAACTCAGGTTGTATTCCCTGCCAAACACTTAACGTGCTTAACTACATTTGCATTTTAATGAGAAAGAATTAAAAAGGGCAGTCAAGCGTCTCATCATTCACAGCACTTTTTCATGCAGAGCTCTGAATGAGATGCTCTTAAGAAGACCTTTCTTCATATCCCTCCCCAAATTTGTTTCAAATAATAAAAT
>MU951715.1:0-11837 GCA_036418165.1 Cooperia oncophora
AGTTAGTCGGGAGCGCTCCGGAGAGTCTGCGAGAATCTCAGGGCCTACTGGGAAAGAAGCCGCATAGCTGAATGACGATCTATACTGCTACTGCACGAACCTTCCGCTGTTGATGAGTTTAAGGACGATCAAGTACGACGACACCGAACTGAACGAGCCTGCCACACGTCGACTACAAAACTGAAAAAAACATGCGATAGCACAGGCATCGGCGATTTATGTGTCCTCGTCGACGTACACCTAGCCATCATCGACTCATTCGGGAACCTAACGAAGAGAATCGGATGTTTGCGGTCAAGAAGATGCGGTTGAACTGCGGCTTCGACCATCCACTCGCCTAAGCCCGAACACCGAGTTACGACGAGAAAAGCTCGAAGCAGGAGCACCTTGCCCTTTTCGAAGATCAGCGACGGCTAATATCGGACCAGAAGGACGGATCAGGAGCTTCACATGGCAACCTACGGATGGAGCGGAATGAGCAAGGTGAGAAGGCTGCTTGAGTTCATCATGTCGACTCGTACCATCCATGATAACTTGTAGTTCCGAAAGCACTTCTCTCTATTGTGGGCGAGGAAATTTGTCGGTGGAACATTTTATACCGATATCGACACATCACCTTCAACTGAAGGTTTTGCTTGATCGACGTCGCCTTTGTTCCTAAGTTAAAACGGGATCGGCCACCGTCTCCTTCGCGCAGAATTCCGTTTCTCGATGCGAGGAGAGAGAGAGAGAGCCGCAACGAAATCTCAGACCGTCATCAGTTAGGATCACTCCACATCTCTCGTTGGGATCTGGGAGGATTCCGTTCTCGATGGCATTGATGAGGAATACGAACGGCTTGTCGAACATCTTAACGTCTAAAGAAGTCAGTTAGCTCCAAGATTACTAAGAAGCGTTCATCTCTGGAAACTCCTGAGCTGATTCTCGGCGTATAGCAGCACGAGCCGCAAGCAACCAACTACCTGACGTTGTGGCCTTGCCAGTCTATGCAAAGAAGTGACAAAAGAGTGCCTCAAGGAGAGAAATGGAGAGAAGAACTTGAATTTCAGCCAAAGGAGAGAAGAACTAGAATTCTAGCTGCAACTTTGCAGCTGTGAGACCAAGACGGTTGCAGGTCCGGGACAATCGCTCCATCTCGAAGGGAGAATTTCACCCACGAAAGCTACCCCGATCTCTTTGACAGTATGTTCGCCAGGATATATACGTCGCTCCTTCAGTTCTCTTTTTCGCGGCCCGAAACTCATCTCGGCGGTCAAGAATCGCATGACAGCCGGTCCCTACAGGATTAGACCCAACTATCTGAAGAATCTTCCGCCAGTTCTCGTCAAAACTCTGGCTCGACTCTTCACGCGCTACCTGTCGGAATGCAAGGTACCCACCTCGTGGAAGAACAAAACTGCTGTAATACTGTATAGAAACGGAGACACGCACGAAATTGTTGAATCAGCCTGCTGTCTGTAATCTACAAACTCTTCACACGAGTCATCCTGAACAGGATTGACAGAACACTAGACGAAGGACAGCCATACGAGCAAGCGGGGTTTCGAATAGGATTCAGCACCACTGATCACATTCACACGTTAAAGAATTTCTCCAAAGTATTGCGACAGCGCAAGATGCCGCACGTTTCACGTTCACCGATGTGGAGAAGGCTTTTCCATGCGGTTATCGAAGTCCCTTAACCTGGGTAACTAGAGTTTATCTACGCGCGAGGAAATTTTGGGTAGCTTATACCACCAGCGTAAACGACCTGGATTTCAATTCATCCCGGACAAAAAGAGATCAACATCCACGTGAAGAACCTTTTAGGGATGTGTGCTAATCTCCATGTACCTCGAACCCATTGAGGATTTCTAACGCGTTGCAGAGACGAACGGCGAGACGTTACTGACACTTCCGTTCGAGCAATTCTATGATCAATGGTATCACAGACTATACAGTTGAAACGTATATCCTGCTATATATAATCGGCTATGTCCGTGTGTGTGTATACGTGTCTGTGTGTGCGTCTGTCTGTCTGTCACGAAATTCGAGCGTCGCAGAAAAGATAGGATGACAGTTCCAAGAAGTGATATACATGGCAGGACGGGAACACTTTTGGTGGGTGACAGGAGGTGATAACACCTGATAAGATTCGATAAGGGGCCTTAGAAGGGAGGGTGACCGAAATCGTAGCGCGAGTGCAGCAGCTGCGGGACCTTGAGGACCTTGCGGGACCTTGCGGGACCTTGACTTCAAGGAGTGATATACAAGGCAGGACGGGAAAAACTTTGGCTGGTGACAGAAGCTTATACCATCTGATAACGGGGCCTTAGATGCGGAGGGTCACCAACACCAACTTCGTAGGGCAGGTTGCAGGGTCTGTGGGACCTTGGTTCAAAGAAGTGGTATAGGGGGAAGAGGGCGGGAACCCACTGACGCTAGATGAACTGATAAGGGTTGAAAGCGTCATCATGCGGGAATCCGCAACACCGCTTACTGCCACAATGCGATTGATATGACAGGTATCAGGCTCTCAGTAGTTCGTACACAACTCACTCCTATGCTCTTACCGCTATCGACATCATGTACGGCCGCTAAAGCAACTGGAGTTCAGATGCATGACGGTTGTTTTTTCAGTTCCAAAAAAAACCCTACAGTGGTGGAGAACGCATAAGCGGTAGGATGCTTCGAAGGCTGCTCTTACAGGTTGCTGAATTTTCGTGTGAGGGTTATGGAGATTTTTGGTACTAACCCGAGAAAAGAATGGACAAAAGGATAGATTTCAGCGTTACATTGGGACAACGGTTACAATTCTACCATATATAATCGACTATGTCCGTGCGTGTGCGTCTGTCTCTTTGACACGAAATTCATAGCGCCGGTCCCAGTAGCAGCGAGATATTGGTTCCAAGAAGTGACGTAGAGGGTGTGACGGGAACACTATTGGTGGGTGATAGGAAGTGATTGATATCAGTTGATAATATCTGATAAGAGGGGACTCTCACCATATTCGTAATGCGGGTCACAGCATCAGCCAGGTGTTGATTCCAACATATGATTTAGGGTATGGGACAGGAACATTATTGGTGGATGACAAGAACTGTCAGCTGCTGATAAGATTCGAGATGTTAGAAGGGTATGGTCACTGAGTCCATCACGCGAGTCACAGCAACAGTAGGAGGTTGGTTCCAAGATACGATGTAGGGTTTAGGAAAGGAACACTAGGTTGGTGACAAAAACTGCCAGCATCTGATAAGATTGGATAAGGGGCGTCAGGCTCTTTCTTTTGATGTCATTAGAATTTCGGAAGTAACAAAGCGCTGTATGTTGCACGATCCTCTGGCCAGATTCAACTTTAACCCATTGCTCGAGCTATTTTCAATTATTTTTCTACATTTTGCTGGAAAATGCACTGTGACGGTTAGGCGTATTTTGCACACTCTACCTCGTCTAAGGAAAGAGTGTGGCGAAGCCAGGCTGAAGAAGGAGGAGCACCCGGCGGCGGCCGGGTGATCCGACTGGTAAACAATATCTAAGAAAACCAGAATTTAGGTGGCACGTGAAAGAAGGGCTGTTAAACTTTGCCATTTTTCTGTGATTTTCGATCTAATTGGGTAGAAATGAAATAAGGTGGAAGGCATGGTGACTGGAAACCACATCACGTACCTGAAGAGAGAGATGCAGTAGAAAACGTTTTTGCATATCCTTTGTCCTTTGTGACATGCTCCCATTTCCGCGTAGAAAATTGAAGGATACAATCACACAACTGAGAGAAATCACAAATGCAATGCAGTGCAGCACTGTTATCGTTATGGTAATTGCTCGCAGTTTATACGGGATAAAAATTTGAAGTCGGGGAACAGACAGAGCTGATCTTGCGCATGTATACTCCTGAAATGGGACATTGATATGAGATAACTTTCCATGATGTTGAAATGGTCGTTCGTAAAACCTATTCCTCACATAAAAGGCTCGAGTGACCTTCCGAACAGAGACTTAGTGACATTTGAGCAGTGACATTTGAGCACGACTTGGTGCTTGGTTGAAGACAGGGTCCATTCAGACCATGATCATGCATGTCACGGGATATGCAGACCATTTGTTCATTTATTCGAATACCCAGCTCGTATGCCAAAAGATGGGAGTGCAAACAGCCAATCGTAAACCGACTGTTATTGAGCCTGAATGGGCTCTAAATCACTCGCAAGTTCGGCCAGTTGCTGCCTATAGGGTCCTTATAAAGGTTGTACTGGTATCTATGAGAAAAGTGGTCGTCAATGGGGTCTTACTTGTGGCACGTAGTTAAGAGTCGACGGCCAATTCGAATGGGCTCTTAAGCAATCGAAGTGGTGCCTGCGCCAACGATCGGATGGCCTAGTGGATAGCGTGGAGGATTCTCAAGCAGACGGTGGGGATGGGGATGATGGTTCGACTCCCCCGCTTCCAGACTTTTGCATTTTTTATTTTCCGTTGTTGTCGCTTCCATATACGTCTGTTAATGAATTTTACTCGGATATCTGCCATTTATAGGCACATCCTAAATAGTTATAGCCCGTAGTCGGTGCTATTCAGCTCGATTTCGATCTTCACATACCATCAACCAAAGAACTCGTCTGAAAGCTGAGCTTACGTTATTCGATGCCCTGATCATGACTATGGCATTTACTTTCAGCTCTAGTGCCATTTATCTCTAATTTGGAGCCCAAGCTTTCTCCCCAGTGGAGTCCGAGCTATGTATTCGTTTGAGGGACTGCGGGGCCATTCTGAAACCGAGATTGGGTTGACTGTCCAAGAATGAAGTGTCAGAGAATGCGTGATCAAAGACCATCGGATTACACCTAATAGCCAAAACTTTCAGCAGCCAAAAAATTTTTTTATTGAGACTTTGCGCCCATTATTGGAGTTGTCATTTGGGTTTTTTGCTCAAACGTCACTTTGTTTGAAGTCGTACTTTGCTGGTTATCGAAACCCTCATTCAGTGGTACGGAAACAAAAAACTAGCAACAACCATAAACGCCATCGAAAAAAGAACAAAATAGTCATCATTCCTCCAGGTGCATTTGATGAAGAAATCGGATGAGTCTCTCCTCAGATTATTTTTTTTTTTTTTTTGGTAGGGGAGACGACATCTTCGTTGAGCGAGACCGTCGAGCGGGGTCCGACAAAATGTCCCAGGATGGTTTTTCAACATTGTTCTGAGTCTGCGGCCACCCATGCCCATGCCAAGTATGAATGGACCTTATGAGCACCAAATCCGCGATGCGGCTGCCCGGCGGCCCACCACGTCATCGCTACGGGCAGGATCATGGCCGCAGCTCCAAATTGTGGGTCTTCGATCATCCACACCGAAACCAACTGGTCGCTCTATCGCACAACTGCAAAGAGAAGAGGTCAAAAAAAAAAAATTTTTTGGCTGAAAGTTTGCCTATAGGGGTAATCGATGGTCCTGATCACGATTCTGACACTTATTCTTGACGTCAATCCAATCTGGCGTCAGAATGGCCCTGCAAGTCCCTCAAACGAATGTACATAGCGACTCCAGTGGGAGAAAGACTTGGCTCCAAATTGGGGACTACGTGCCACAAGTAGGACCCCATTGGCGACTACTTTTCTCATCGATACCAGTACCTTTATAAGGACCCTATAGGCAGCAACTGGCCGAAGTTGCGAGTGATTTAGAGCCCATTCAGGCTCAAAACAGTCGGTTCCATGACGTTCTTTTCTCAACAATCGCGAGTTTTTTGGCATTCAGAGGGCGTTCAGAGAAAAAATGCACACCAGTTTGGTACTCCATGCAGGTAACCCGACATGCCATCAATACAAGCACGGATTTTCAAAAGAGCGCTGCCACGTCCCTGAACGACCTCGGCGTGAGTTAGCGATCATTTTGAGCAGTGACGATTTGAGCAGGGGACACCTGACTTGGTGCTTGGTTAAGACAGGGTCCATTCAGACCATGATCATGCATGTCACGGGATATGCAGACCATTTGTTCATTTATTCGAATACCCAGCCCGCGGGCAGAGGGGAAGCCCGCGTACGGGCAGTCTTAATTCATCCGGACGATGAGGTGATGCCATAGGGGGGCGCATTTGGCGGCCGTGGCACGCCAGCTCACGTGACCGGATCGACAGTATTGAAAAGCGGGTGAAGCACAAAAGACATATGAAACAGAGATAGACATACAAAACGAGCGATAATGATAATGTTGTCACCCACTGAAAGGAAAAAACGGGGGCGTACCTGCGCCCTTTCCTCAAAAGCCCACTTACTTTGCTGCGGATAACACGCCCATCATCCGCAGCAAATAGAACTGTAAAGAAGCGCACCTGAGCCTGCTGAACTGTAAAATGGGCCACACTTTTTTCCAAATTTTTTGATTCTTTGATCTCCCATCTTACGGGCCCTTCTTTTCCCGTTGCTTCTTATGTCAACAAGTTTCAGTGTAAGTCGCACACTTACGCTGCACCTCTCATTCCTTCGGGGACGGCTTATTTTTCTTTCAAAAAAGAAGCTTTAGAGCCACATGGAGCTTCGATGTGGATATCGGTTCACATTATGATCCATGGGGTTGATGAAATGCATTGCACATGGTAGCGATGGAGTGGGTGAATCTGCGTACTTTCCCTGAACATGGCGCTAGGATGCGTTGCTCGCAGGGACCGTTTGTTACAAGTGTTGTCCTACCTTGTACTAGATAAAATCATGGTGGCATCTATATTGAAGGTACAATATCACTCCAGGAGCACAGCTGCTGCCACGTTCAAATGATCCGCGTTAATGTACGCAGCCACTGACCCTCCATCCATGGGATATGAAGGGTATATTTGCGTAGGTGAATTTCGAAGTGTGATAATTAGTAGAGATGTTTTTGAGCTTACCCTTTTTCAGTTCATTCTTCACTTTCACGTTCTACACGGGTCGACAATTCTAGAAGTTCATACCGTTAACAATCACCTTTTCTGCCCATATCCTTGCCTCTACTTGGTCAGGCAAAATATCGAATGAAGTAATAAGAACAGGAATGGTACAGAGCGGGAATAGGATAGCATTCTTATAGACATGACCTGGAAAACGGTTACCTTTGATTTACTAGGAGGTATCCCGGAGCTAAGATCACCAATATCATAGCAAGAGCCGCAGCAACGGTAAATCGTTGATTCAGGCATGTGATATAAGACGTGTGATGGAGAAGTCGACTATGGTCAACAGAAAAAGATAACTAATTATAAGGACTGGTAAGGTTTCCTTCATCTCCACATTTCGCACGAAGGTACTGCCGAGCATTGCAGTACTGGGTTTTACGGGCAAGACATAATGAGCGAATTATTTTTAGACTGATGCACTGATACTACATAACGGTGAATCCACGAAGGCGAGGCGGGAGCTTGAATGGGATGGGAGGGAGGAGAAGGTAGTTGGTGAGCCTGGAACGGAAAAAGTGGCATCCTACTATATATAATCGGCTATGTCCGTGTGCGTGTGTGTGTCTGTGTGTGCGTCTGTCTGTTTGTCACGAAATTCATAGCACCTGAAGAAGAACTTGGAAGGTCGGGTCATGGTGGGGATGGATAGAGCATGGGACAAAACCTAAATAGCACCCATGACCCATGGTAAGCCCCGCCCACAGTGGGCGGGGCGTGCGTCGAAAGTTAGCGATGTCACTAAAAAAGTCATAACTCGGTTCCAGAGCAGTAACAGAAAAGGGAACCAGTAAAGTCAGCAAAGGGCTGACCGACCAAACGGAGGAGACACACCCGAGACGGGCGTACTTAAGATGGGCGGTGCTTTCCATAAAAATCGGTAACTCGGTTCCCGAAAATGTTTAGAGATCGCAGAAAAGTACATGACGAAGATGAACATCTGGCAAGAGTCCACCATGTTTGCGGCATGCTGAGGCCCGCCCACAGTGGGCGGGGCGTGCATTTGAACACGAGGTACCAGTATAAAAAACCGTAGTTTGGTCCTAAAGCACTACAGATGGCAAAAAAGTGGATTATGGCCCCCGAAGTGATCACATGCAGGAATTTGCGAGGCACTCCCGTTGTGGGCACCGAGGTGGCGGAGCCAAATTCGGAAAGAATTCGCAAAATGGTTCCAAGCACTCCAGACACCGGGAAAAGTAGTTTGAGATCAGCGAGGGGTCATCGGTTCACAAGTGTGAGGCACACCCCGCTGTGGGCGGAGCGTGCGGCGAGGTGGGCAGGGCCAATTTTAAAAATTCCTGAAACGGTTCCTGAATGCTCCAGACACCGGGAAAAAGTAGGTCATCGAGGGGTCACCGGTTCACAGGTGTGAGGCATACCCGTTGTGGGTGGAACGTGCGTCGAGGTGGGCATGGCGGCCCTAAGGTTTCTTCAAGCGGTTCCAGAGCACTCCAGGCCTCCTCTGTGATACTGGCCCGGCCTTGCGGGGCGTGGTGCATCGCGCCTGTCTGCATTCGTATGGCGCGCCGGCGAAGCCAGCTGGTTTGAAAAAACCTAGGAGTTAATTACGCTCCCCGCTGCGTGGTTGTGCGATGATGCGTCATGGTTTATTAGGTGAAGGTGTTAGGAAAGGTAACTCGCTATCAGAGCAAAAGGCTGTGAAGTGGAGTAACATCTTTTTGAAGGTAACACAGTACCACAACACAATACTGTAACACAGTGTATGAGAGGGTGGGCGCCTGTTGAACTTCCTAACTTTTCCAGCTTTTTTGAGTTCCCGTAAGGCCCGTAGAAGGGCCCTGGCTCAAGGAAAAGCATCATTTCGAGGGACATTGGCCGTCAATGTGAAAGGCTTTTCGCAAGCACCAGTGGAACCCTCTCACACTGACGCCTACGCCAACCAAGCCTTCCAGTCTCCGGGGAAGGCAAAATGGTACCGGATTCGCCTGGGAGGATAAGAACACTGGATCCCATCGGCTGCCCCCCCCCAAGTCATTGTATAGGCCACACGCACTCGCAAGCCACTACGATTCTGAATGGAAGTAGAATGCGTGTCGCATCCCCTAAAGGGATTGATCCACGGCGAAGACTTTATCCTTTTTTTTAATCACCAATCCCTGCACAGTAATAGTGTTGAAAATGGCAGGTTTTATGTGATTGGACAAGGAGCGTTGGTCATCCGTTCAGGTAAAAAAAAACTCGGATATTAGTTGGGTATAGAACCATGTGGAAGAAGGTAAGCGCGGCGAAGCCGCGCTCGCCCGGTGAAGCCCTGCCGTATCAAAAGTAAGCGCGCCGCGCCAGTAGCGAGCTAACTGGTAATACATTAGCTTGCCACAAACACCCTTTCTTACTTTATAGCTCAAAATTCACCCACTTACCGTGACTGTTGATTCTCGAGAAATGAACGGTCGGAGTGACGACATGGCACCGATATATAAACAGGCTGACGATGGTAGCAGCAAGAAATGAACCTATGTAAACAACCAGGAGAACTGATAAGTGGCTGGTGATGGAAATCCATGGCGCAATCCATGAAGCAGGATAACCCATTGGTATTGGGAAGAATATTATCGGCAAAGTGAGTGCCAGGTAAGTGAGATCGAATACCGGTCGATGTCAGCTGGTAGATCAGCAAATACCATTTATAAGACCCCATTTGCTTCGTTGACTTGTAGAGAATACAGAATATACTCAGCACATTCAAAGGAACTGCCACAACAGAAAGCGAATGCATGAAGTTCAGGTAGAAACCAGTGTCAAGGTCGAAATCATCGCATTCGATCATTGAAGGGACTCAAAAAGGCTTACTAGGTAGGAAGTAGTTCAGCGGAATATCTTCTAAAAGTAACTACTTGATTAATTCATGCGCACTATAACACCTGCCATTGCGATGTGAACATTTCATCCAAGCAATCATTGCGCCTGATGTTTCAGAGATCCCTCTAAGTCACCTTAAGCGTTCCTTGTGGAGGGGGCAGGTTAGATTTCGACAGAGCCTTTTAGCCCGTTTCCATCAGCAGTGGAAACTGGTCATCTCCAAGGGCGGTCCTTTCCATGCAGAGTACAATGCCGTTGTGTGAAACCTACAGGAGGGAGGTCGTTCTTGGCCACTGAGGAAGGGGGAGGGGTCCTAAACGCATGGTCGGCGAGCATCAAACGGTACAAAGAGGTCATTGCTGAGTTTGATGGAGCGCACGGAAAGCTGCAGGGACCCGAATGTAAGGAAGACTACAAAATATCAAATCAATTGACTAGCAATTTCAATACTTAGCATGGACTTGTAAGTATGTAGATGACTAAATTATACATCTAAAACAGATTCGTGTGGAACCTGTGCTCGCATTGACAAAAACCACCTAAACTGAAAAGTTACAACTGTTCACCACCTGTGCGTAGAAGCGTATGCACAGCGCACTCTCAGAAAAAGTCGATTGATAATAACCAAATTATGCTCCCACTCAGTTCAACGGAGATATTTGTTTTGAGGGCATATAGAAGTCCGCGAACGAGTATCCCGACGATGGCACAGAAAAAGTCAAGCTTTTGTGTGGCTTAGCAACCTCGCCCGAAAACAATCCATCTGAAGTATCTTTCAAAGCGGGTCCTCAGAAGAGCTGTACAGTTCTTTGGGAAGAAAAAGAAGAAAAAGCCTGTGCGTTCTGGTGGTGTATTTAATTTCGAAAAAGATTGTATTCGAAAGAAGATGCTTCTTTAAGACGCATAAAAACCCGACTTACCCCTAACCCATCCGCAACCCATCCGAAATATTTCACGAACGGGGGAAGATACAGATTGCAAGTAGGTAGAAAACGGAACAGTACAAAGATGACGTTGATTTTTGCGCTCGGATCGCAGCTCGGGTCTCGTTCAGGGGGCTCTCCTTACCTGAGAGATTTACGCGCAGAGTATGGTCGACGTTGAAGCTTTTTGTAGCAGTACAGGTAGTCTAGGTCTAATTTATGCAATATTTGTAGTGTGGTTACTGTTATTTTGTTTTATTATATCAAAAATATATCAAAAATTGTATAGGTTATTCATGTAGTAGTTTATGTGGGGTGGGGGGGGGGGGGTGGGTTAGTTTAGGAATGTTTTTGTTTATGCTTTATCAACTAACAAAATCGGAGATGGGCCGATATGTCTTTGTACAAGCACCCTTAGGGGTGCGTGTTCACCAATTGTCTTTGTTTGGATGATTGATGGGGGCCTCAGTTTACCTGCTCCCCCCTATCCAATACGCCTCCCTCGCGGGGCGGGCGGTGTCAGTAGCCTCTCTCGGCTGTCCAGCAGGCAAATCGTTCCGTTCTTTTCTTCTCGTCAGCCTTCCAACACGTTTACAGCCGAAGCCCCCGACGGGGGAGGGTCATACGGGACCTCGCATCGGGGGAAGATAGAGGGGGGTCATACTGACACCACCTTTTCACACTTCACGATGCTGTACCCTGTCCACAATCCAGTAAGGGGGGAGGGTCTTACGGGCACCCCTTTCTAGGCAGTTGTCGCACCAACCCTCCAATTTACTGCTGATGCTCGACCCTGGTGCCTGAGCCTATGCTGGCAAGTTGCACCTCGGTTGGGCCCTACAAAGATGTTCTCGCTTAGAGAAGGCGGTAACTTCTATCACTATGTAGTTATACTAATTTGATAGCTGATGAGAACGCTTGACATTTTACTCATGTATGTAAATGAATAATATAGTTGGTGTTCCAGAGAGGTCCCATGTATGCATTTTAATGAAATCTGCTCGCTCTTTGCATTGGCATCATAAAAGCTCTTCGACCGAATGCCAAACATTGCGCTGAGGAAAATTGCTACGCCCCCCCCCCCCACCCATCTACAGTCGCCATCCGGTGTGTTGATTAGGGCGTCAAGGGATGCGATGCGGCTGCGGTGGGCACTATTGAACTATCCCTACCCCAAAAAACTCAA
>MU951716.1:0-12994 GCA_036418165.1 Cooperia oncophora
ATATGAGAGAATTAAAAAGGCTGGAATGGAGGTTGGTCACTGTAGTTCCTCAGAGAATGTCAATCCGTCGTGACATCAGTCACGATCCGCGGGGCAGATGTTATAGCAGAAGCAAAAGCCTATGGTATTACTGAGATGAGAATGCTGCACTACGGGGCAACAAAAAAAATTAGTGCCAGCCTTCTATCAGGTTGTCCGGAAAGTTCACAGCGTTTTGTGTTACTATTTTTTGTACAATATATGTTGACTAAAAACTCATTCTCCCCTGCGTCCCAGTAGTAAATCCCGAAGAGAAATATCGTTTCATGCTTCAAAAAGTCTTGGGAAAAGGGGGTTTATCAAGCAATGGTGAAACGGCAATTATACCATCAGATAGCGCAAAAAATTCTCTTCAGGATGTACTACTGAGACGCAAGGGAGAATGAGTTTTTAATCAGCAATAATGTACAAAAAATAGTAACACAAAACGCTGTGAACTTTCCGGACAACCTGATAGAAGGCTGGCACTAATTTTTTTTGTTGCCCCGTAGTGCAGCATTCTCATCTCAGTAATACCATAGGCTTTTGCTTCTGCTATAACATCTGCCCCGCGGATCGTGACTGATGTCACGACGGATTGACATCTTTGAGGAACTACAATGACCAACCTCGAGTTGTTCCACCCTTTTTAATCCTCACATATGTATCGGGCCTCGGTATGTGGTATGTGGATCCTCGCGCAGATGAAAAATGGCTCTTTCCTGAGAACTGATGTTGCGGTGGTTCATGTACCCCGTACTGTTGATGTAGAACTTGAGTCTGTGATTGGTGAGAGCTTTCCAGCGATTAACGCATCGTCCCAGCCAGTTTGTTTTTGAGGCCAAAGCTGTTTTTGGTAGTTCGCTGCCAGAATGCCTTAACGTCCTGCGTAAGCGATTCCTTCTGAATATTCTCGTAGATCATCTAAGCAGCTATAAGAGGGCATTATCAGAGAAAGGTATCCAGGTATGCCAAGGGAGGTACCAAGAGGAATTTCTGAAATCTGGCGCCCTGTATTGTTCTGCGATAATGTTTGCTAGTTTGCCGTGTTGTTTGAGAATTGAGAGCAAGCTCAATATTGCAACCGAAGGTGCTATGCAACGTTGCCAACGTTGTGATGTCATTCGGCGAATTAGTATAGACAGTCGTAATCCCAGAGAACGACAGGGCATGTGACGGAGGCTTAGATTAGAGCGCCGCCAGAGCGGCCTTTCCAGCAGTTATGCTTTCGTCCTTTCTGAGTGTTCAACAGCTGGCGGAAACCTGATGTGGCGACGATCGCACACCCACACACACCCCGTTAGACGCCCTATCATTCGCATGAATCATGACTACTATATGATGGAACATCCCTCGACCAGTGCGTCGGGTTCTTCTTCCTTCTATGCATTCGTCGAAAAGCTGCGTTAGATCGGAGCGACCTGAGCAATAATGTTAAATCTCGGAATACTTTTGAAACATCACTTAGAAAAATGGATTTTCGGTTCTCCATCTTCTGAATGACAGCCATAACGGGATGCAAGTGGGGCCTCGAAATGGTGGTTCACAGTGGAGCTTCAAGAATCTCGACGTTAAGATTCACGACACATGGAATCATACAACGGAACATCACTAGCTTGAGTCTTTGTCGTGGTGTTCGTAGAATTCTGTATTGCTCGTGAACGAACTCTGGCAAGGCGATATTCTTCGCCTCCTTTATTGGTGTCCTCCTTACAGAGAATTCTTCATATGGCTTCTTGCTTGGTTCATTGCAGGTAGTTCTGGACTCGCGCACAGGGATGAAATATCAGCCGTAAAACTCCCGAACTCAACTGCCAAAGCCACACCACTGGTTTTCCTCTTCACTCCCCAATTTTGCAAGGTTTTTCAAAGTTTTTGCACACTTCGAAAATTCACCTGTGGCCAACCACCTTGAAGGCCCTGGAGTCACTACCCATCAACGTCCTCAACCCCTGGCTCGCTGCATTTTTTCGCACATTCAGTCGCTTTGTTGATCCGCTATTCGATATCTGTTTGCGTAGTTTTTTGAAACACTCGTTGGAACTTATTGTGGAACTGACCTTTGTATCTTCTTCTCGAGCCTGCAAATAAAAGGATTACTACTACTAATAACAATAGCTTCTGACAGAGATTGTCTTACATCACTGGATGTACTGCGTAGAATGTATTGTGCAAACATGTGCACAAGAATCAACCCTGAGCCCTAATACACCGCCTTTGTGAACAGCTGCTGCTCAGGTGAAAGAAATGACGAGAGATGCAGGAAAAGAATCAGACATCCCTGATGTTGTTACTTTCGCACTCCTACAGTCGTTGCCGTGTCATTATTTCTATTCCGCACTCGAACATGCATATCAGCTACAGCCGCACTGGGATAGCTGGAACGAAAGCTGTCAAACTACGCAGTGGGATTACCGTAACCCAGCACCTGGTCCAACGGTCAGTTCGTTTCCTTCGTCTGCTGCCCGGTTGCCATCCAGGCGCAATTTTGCTCACGCGCAAATTCCCAGAGCATTCTTCATGGAAATGGCATCCGCACACGGGGATTCTTCGCACAAGCAGTTCCTTCTCTTCTAGTGGAGCGCGAGTCGCACACGGCAGGAACCCATCTTGGTACGAATTCGAAAGCAGGGAGCGCCCACGTCATGTAACAAGGCAGGTGGCTGACACGTAGATTTACTTCCTCATCAGATTTCGCATTTTTTGTAGAATACGAAAGAACCAGTGGGATGGCCCGGTACGCCAAGCTCTCCTCCTTCTCTTTAGCCCGGCTTCACCGGCTAGCCTGGCATTTCAAGCGCACTTCCTAATGGAAATGGAGTTTGTCACTCACTGACCTGCTCGTGTTGCACTGTACTGAACGAATCGTAACAGATAGAGCCACCCCGCGACATGAGTCCACGCTTGTTCGCGAAAGTGGTGGTGGTTGGAGCCATGACCCCATTTTATAATTTGATCTGTAGATGCAGTTAGGAAGTACAGTCGTTCAATACAGCGCAAAATGAGTTGCTCAGTAAAAACGCAAGACTCGCTTCGATTGCCTGTATCGAAGGCCTATCGAACAGCGCTCACCTTCTAATACCATGCAATCCATTCAATCAGGTGGTACAAAGACTGCGGATGCTAAATGCTAATTTCGCTACGTACGTTAGTTGTACATTTTTCTTGTTCTGTATTACTCGTTTTCATGATTACTCAAACGGTTGATTACTCAAACGGTGGAAGGTGGTCTCACTTTCAAAAAATACCTCCAGTTGATACCACGACATGAATTCGTAGGCAACTCTGCTAGCGGTGGGTTCTCCCTATCGCTATTTATAGTAGCGGTGTGATTTGCTTTAAGCGCACTCTACGCGTCCCAGTCTACAACCACCAACTCCTCCCCCTTGACCTCAATTCCTTTCCTACCCTGATCCGTCCACGCGCTCACATCCAGCTGCCCGCGAGCAGCTTGAGCAATGGCACAGAACACACCAAATGCTTGCTTTATACAGTGCAATGTGTAGCCACACTCGCAATGTCACCCTAATTTGATAGCACAACATGGTTAAATTCGCAATTCTGCTAGCAGTGGACCATCCTTTCTTCAAGTTATCGCTTTCACTAATGCTTTTGTGCCCACAGTAGTGGTGTGCTCTTGCTAAAGCGTACTCTACGGTCGCCCTCCCCCTCTCCCCATCGACCCCCTCCCTCATTAACTCCACCTATCCGCCCCACCCCTTCCTCACCCCCTCGCCGTACCTCTTCCCTACCCTGTCCCACTGCACGTGCTCGCGTCCAGCTGCCACGCGAGCAGCCCGTGCAATGGCTCGGATTCGAAATATCACCTTAAATTGATAGCACATTATAGATTGCCCTGCAACTCTGCTAGCGGTTGATCCTTCCTTTCTTCTATTTGTCGCTTTCACTAATGCTTCTGTTTCCACCGTCATGGTGCGCTCCTGTTGAAGCGCACTCTAGGTCCCCCTCCCCATTAACCTCACTTCCCTCGCCCTACCTTCTTCCCCATGCCCCCTCGCCCCTGCCCTTCCCTACCCTGTCCCACTGCACCCACGTCCAGCTGTCCACGCGAGCAGCCCGTGCAATGGCTCGGATTCGAAATATCACCTTAAATTGATAGCACATTATGGATTGCCCTGCAACTCTGCTAGCGGTTGATCCTTCCTTTTCTTCTATTTGTCGCTTTCACTAATGCTTCTCTTTCCATCTTTTTGGTGTGCTCCTGTTGAAGCGCACTCTATGTCTTCCCTCCGCATCAACCGACCTTTATTGAGAGCTTCGCATTAACGATATCAACAACATTGGCAATATGGTCAGTGGTAAGGAAAGACAGCGCTTCTAGGGGGAACTTGTAAAGGTGCAGAGTAGGAGCCGCTCAACTCGTGCACAGGTATAGGGAGTTAGGAACTGTTTAGACAGGGGATAAGGACTGCACTATTAGACCCGTCCAAAACACGACGCTAGACTGTCGTATTCAACGATGCGCACGACCGGATCATGTTCGGATTCGGATCCTTCATTAATACTCAATTTGCATTTTTCTCAGAAATGCTCCCTGCACATCCTAGAAGCGCCATTGCCGGGCTAGCGGACCTGATTTCACCAAACAATGTTATTTCTGAAAGGAAAGAAGCTATTCTCAACACTTCTGGAAATACTTCTGATAGTTGGTTTTGGCAGCATTATTCGTTGCGTTGTGTTGTGTCGTCAAACTGATTCCAAATGGCATGGAAGCCTAAAGTGGGAGTCGTATCTTGTGATCAGGACGGCCAGTGACCAACAAGGACTGAGATTCAGCGGAACAGCATCATAGATTTGGTAGGCGACAGTGCCAGCGACCTTAAAGACACATAGTACGCATACACATTGAGGGTGTATGAGACTATCAGCCCCCAGATGTCGATGTGTCGTGGTCCCCCCGCCCAAACATGCCCAGGAATGGAGATACAGGGCCGTGAAACACGCTAATTCTTCCATGCTCCGCCCACTGCCTTTTTACGGCGCAGATTCCCGCCGTTCATAACATCCGTTGCAAGCGCGCCTGTCGCGTGCGGCTCCTTGGCACTTTGCCAAGTCCTTTAATTGCGCTCTCAAATACGAGTAAAACGCAATTTCCTGATGCGGATAACATTGGAGGTGCTACAAAATAAGAACAGAAGATGATGACAAGGGTCAGAACTCAAAAGCAACTGTGCCACTTCTGCAACATCCCTCGGAGGCCGCGTATTTCCACGAAACATGAAAATAAAACGGCACACGTTAGTTTGATACAAGCAAAACGCAATTTCCTGATGCGAATAAAATTTTAGGTGTTGCTCATGCTTCAAAATCCATGTACAAGGAGATGAAGATGACACAGGCTAGAAATGAAGCACAACGATGTAAATGTAAACAAAACAAAAATGAAAAAATCAAGGAAAGGCAAATTAGATAAACTGGCCTGTAAATTTCTACGATCCGGCGCCAAAGCCATAGAAATACTTAGAACAAACGAGTGGGACGCTTGGGCTGTTTTATTTTCATGTTTTGTGGGAATGCGCGGCCTCTGATGGATACTGCAGATGCAGCCGAGTTGCTCTTGAGTTCTGCCCTTGTCATCATCTTCTGTTCTTATTTTGTAGCACCTCCAATGTTATCCGCATCAGGAAATTGCGTTTTACTTTTGAGAGCGCAATTAAAGGACTTGGCAAAGTGCCAAGGAGCCGCACGCGACAGGCGCGCTTGCAACGGATGTTATGAACGGCGGGAATCTGCGCCGTAAAAAGGCAGTGGGCGGAGCATGGAAGAATTAGCGTGTTTCACGGCCCTGTATCTCCATTCCTGGGCATGTTTGGGCGGGGGACCACGACACATCGACATCTGGGGGCTGATAGTCTCATACACCCTCAATGTGTATGAGCGTACCATGTGTCTTTAAGGCAGTGTCCGCGTTCAGTTGAGATTTCCCCCTCCCTTCGTGAGGAGGTAGCGAGGTTCGCAGGGGCAGCGATTGCACCTTTTTTGCGGCGCAAAAACAAGTGAGGAGGCCCACGATGCCATCGTTCTTATCATTGGCCCAACCCCCATCATTGGCACCGCCCACCATTCATTTCTAATGGTTGCCTGATGGTGCGGTTGTTCTGCTACTAACTCTCTCCACTTCGAATGGTGAGAAAGGTGACAAGGGAAACAGCTGATGGGCAGCGTTCAGACTTTGCGATCGCGTCGCCTAGCGGCGCGATCGATCGCGCCGCTAGTGGTAGCGGCCGGTTCTGTGGCGCGACTGATTCGATCGCGCTCCAATGCAAAAATCAACTGGACGGATGCTAATTTACAGCCATTTTCGGTTACTTTTTGCTTCTTTCTCCTCCCGCTTGCTTCTCGCTTGTTTCTTCCTCCTCCTGGCACTATTATTTCTAATCTGTTTCTATTGTTTGTCAGTTATTATGCTTTTTACCTTTGACATAGTGAAAATTTTTCAGATGCATTGAAATTTTTTGGATGGACGGCCGTTCTGCGCGCAACTTTTCTTGTTTTCGAGGTGGTTTTTCAGGTTCCCTGCAGTTTTGTTTATCTTTTTGATTCTCATCAATCATATTGTGTTTAGCTTGGTCGGCAGCTCAGCAGTTCAGCAGAAACCTTCACCTGTACGGTAAGTAGTTTTTCTTTGTTCCTATTTTCTAATAGTGTTGTGTCTTGGCTATGATTAAGCTCACTATGTTCTCTTTACAATTATGTCCTCACAACACAATTAGAAAATAGAAACAAAGAGGAACTATTAGGTTGTCCGGAAAGTTCTGCAGGTTTTGAGTGTTTAACTTTAAACGATCATAACTTTCTTAACACTCATCGGATTTAATCCAAATAAGCACCATTCGAATCAGCACACTTTTGCCAATGTGACAGCAGTCGAGAAATCCCATCAAAGAAAAAACTGGGTGGGGGGGGGGGTCGCGAGAATCCACGAAATCTACGAAGGTCTTTTTTGCCTGGTCCTAATTGATGAAGTATTTTTCCAGCAAGGGAAGTTCTGAAAATGTTAGTGATAGTCGGTTGGTGAAAGGTCTGGAGAATATGGCGGGTGAGGTAGAACTTCAACCCCCAATTCGTTCAATTTATGGATAGTGATTTGTGAAACGTGTGGGCGGGCGTTGTCATGCAAAAGAATCGGACCCTTTCTTTTGATAAGTGTTGGCTGCAGCTGACAAAATTTTCGGTACGTCGATTCCTTCACAGTAGGGTTCTGCTGTGATGGTTTGGCCTGGTGATAAAAAGTTATAGTGGATCACACCAGCCGATGACCAAACCGTGACCAGAATCTTTTTTTCGTGAGGTTCGGCTTTGAAAATTACCTCGGTGGTTCGTCGGCAATCCAACCACTGTCCGGAACGTCTCCTGTTATCATACATGACCCATTTTTCATCACAGGTGACAATTCGGTCCAAAAACAGGTCGTTTCTGCTGCGCAAAAGGAACCTCGATTTTTGCAATGGAGCGTGATCGAATCATCGCGCCACAGAGCCGGCCGTTACCAGGTGCGACGCGACCTGTGCGACGCGATCGCGAAGTCTGAACGCTGCCATACCAACAAGTGAGAACTCGAGCGACCACGGCCTCTTTTCGCCGTGTACTCGTACACAGTTCAGCATGGAGTTCCATATGGGACATTTTCGGCGGTTTTTTCTGCTTTTTTTTGTCTTCACTGTCGGATCATATGCTACCTTGGTATTATTATCTGAGCCGCATAACTCACCATTTGAACGCGAGCTCAGCCTTTAAGGAATTTGTTGCCCATGCTTACCCCACTGTGTCGAGAATGACTTGAAAATCACAGATTCCGTAAAAAAAACTCAAAAAAAAACTTGAAAAAACTCCATGGCTAATTTGAGCCCTAGAGAACGAATATCACACTCACTCGGCGCTAGTGCCAGTCAAGGGCGTTTCCGGTTCCTGCACATCCTGCTCCTCCAGGATGCAAACAAGACGTTTTCACAAAAAATGGCTGCAGCGTTGATTTCCGGAGCACTAGACTACCTCTTACTTCAGATTTCACGAAATTGGGTGCTTTGGTGTGCCTCACATACACTCTCAAAGTGGCTGTGACATGGTCGAAATTCCTGCATAACTTTGCAGAGAGAATTGTTCGGCAGATGTGGAAGGGCAGATTTGTAATCAGCGTGCAAGGGACCCACCGAGGCAGTATGCATCTCATTTCGGATAGCCACTTCAACCAACCATCCTTTCCTGGTCATCACAGACTAGAAGCTTACTAGAGGCATCAGGACAAGAGAATCAAAACGTCTGCGACATGCAAACTGTCTGCTCATTTCATTTTCATTTTACCTGTTGAGCGGGTAGGGTGCTAGAATACTAGAAACATATGGTCTAAACCAATCAAAAGAGTGAAGTGGTTAGAGAGAAGATATCCGGCCGGTAAAATTCATGAGGTCATCATGTGAAGCATGCGAAGGTGCGCGCTAGCCAGCATGCAGTAATTTAAATCCAAGCAAAGTTTTTATTGTCAGATAAAGAACAAGCAAAGTGCAATTGTTTTCGGTAGTCATACAGGCGCACAGCAATAGTTGGCAGTTCGATCACCTTGCACTAAGCTTCGCTCGCTGTCAGTGAAGAATGTAAAAGACGGCTAATTAATTCGATGGCTTTGTTGTTTTTTGTTTCCGATCTGTTTCTGCTCAGAAGACAGTATCAGTTTTATGGTATGGACGGCTGAGAAGAGTTTTTTCTCAAAGCAGGGAAAGAGACTTCTCTTTATGCAGACAAATGCTAATGGGGCATGACAGAAATTACTTTCGCGCAAACTACAACTGAAAAATTAGACTCAAGAATTTCGAAAGAAAGAGTAGTAATTCCAATCAATTTACAAGGCAACGACTATAGCTAGATTGCGTTCTGGACGTAAACCCAACCGTCGCACCTTCCCAACTCCCAGATCTTCGTGAGCCATTTCAGCAGAGTGCGTTCGGACAGTACCTGCGTCATGGAATCGTTTGACGTGGAAGCCCTCTATACCAACGTCACCAATTCATCTGCTATGGAGGCCGTTTCCGAGCTTCTTACGCAACACGTGATGTGATTGATATGCGTGGGCTTTCTGCGTGGGCTTGGTCAAACAATGGTACTGTTGAAAGAATGGCTCAGCTGCAATGTAACATCAGGTAGTCGGGAAGAGGTAGTAGGCAAACTAGAGGCTTAGCAATGGGACAACGGCTGGCACCTACACTAGCCATTGCTTTCATGGCCCTATTGTCGATACATCGATTGCTTCATAATCTGCTCTTCCCCGTTTCTTGCTCCGACTGCTCATTCAACAGTGCACAACATTTGAAATCGGCAAATGTTTTGCACTGTTGAATGAGCAGTCCGAACACATTAAGTTAACGCGCGAGAAGTCGTGCGACAACTGGCTTCCGTTCCTAACGTCCAGGTCAGGTCCGATAAGGGTGCGTACCTCACAAAGTGGTATAGGAACACCAGCAAAAATCTCATTGTCCATTTCCGATCATCTCACCCACTCCAAACTAAGCGAGCAGTTGTCAGGAATATGTTCCAGACAACTGCTCGCTGTTTGTGGAGGAGAGGATTGATTTGTTGGGAATGGCACGCGAAAATGCCCGGCTCAATGGCTATAACCGTCCCTCACTTATGCGTCGAATCAGTACGCGCACAACAACCAACAGAGCGGGGGTGATCCCTCTTACGGGGAAAACTCCCTTTCGTGGTACCCTTCATCTCCGATGAAGTAAGCACTTCCATAAGGAAGTGTCTGAGGAGATCGGGTCTAGAAAACACTGTTGGCGTCGTGGAGATTCCTCCACACAACTTGAAACGGCGGTTGATTCGAAACCGTCTTTACGATAGCACATGTGGCACTCCGAGCTGCGTAGTCTGCCCGAACGGCAGGGAGGGAGACGGTCACGGGTTGGTCTACACGATCAC
The DNA here is from genome assembly GCA_036418165.1 of Cooperia oncophora. Taxonomy (NCBI): domain Eukaryota; kingdom Metazoa; phylum Nematoda; class Chromadorea; order Rhabditida; family Trichostrongylidae; genus Cooperia; species Cooperia oncophora. The sequence goes on from MU951716.1 coordinate 9,955, forward strand.
CTGTCAAACAAGTGGCGACGAGAACATAGGTGAGATAGCCAGACCACTTTACGTGGGGTCAAAGAACACCTTGGGGGGAAAACTAGGTCACGGGTGTCCACTGCGCTGGGTTGCCACAGGGTAAATGCCCATGGCGGGGTCGACTTCGGGGTCACGGTAGAGGTCCTGGAGCAAGAAATTCAAACTGCCGCACGCAAAACCCTCGAGGCATTTTGGATCCAGGTCAGGGATCCAAAAATAAGGAGGGGAGAATGTCTGTCAATCACGCGAGAGTTAGCCTCGTATATGAGACTAGCGTCTCCACGGAACCCTGAATGCGGTTGGTCAGAAGCTCCCTGGACTGTGCTACTCGTAGCTGACCTAGTGGATAAGGCAGGTACGGTAATTTTCTTTCCTGATTGGTTGTGTGATGGCTAGGATGGGGTCGAAGGTCTCTGTGAGGGAGTAAGGCATTTGGTCGAATAGTTCATAAATTGACTTCCTCCTTCGAAGAAGGTGATCTCACCGAAACGTCAGCCACATACTAAACATTCTTGAAAACTTCGAGTGCAGTTTAATAAAAAGAACATACTTACCATTGTTTTGCTTGTCTCTGGATATTTCTAAGCAGGTCATCTCTTGAGCTGAACCGGATTCTCTGCTGAAAGCATGAACACAGCACTCTGTATATGTTACTGAACTACCAGATTATGTGAAGCACATGGCAACACGCTCCGCGACTATTTGATCAAATTAGTGGACTTCTCATGCAATGAGCATGGCCACATCTCATAGAGCGTACTACGTTGCCATATGGGATAGTTGGGTCAGGGCACGCCATCGTTGTGATCATCAGAATAGGGGGGGGGTAGCGCGACCTTTCTAAAGCGAGGGGGCAGCGATACTCAGATGTCGTTCAGCTTCAATGTTGAAACATTATCTATGTGAAGAACTCCTGAAGAGACCCACACAAGACAGAAGCATCCTGCCAGCGCAGAAGTGAGATGAGGAAATACGACGGCCGCCCACAGCGGCGTCATGAAATAATAAAAGAAGGTAGAGTATAGAATCTCCGCCGTTGATCAACCCCTTTGTAGGATGCGGCACGCATTCTACTCCCATTCAGAACCGCAGTAGCTCATTGAATACTATGTGGGCTATACAATAACTTGCCGTATCCAGCCGATGTACAAGTCAGTGTTTCATCCTCCTAGACGAGGCCAATTTACCAATTTTCTTCCCGGAGGGTAGGAGGTGAGGTTGGCCTGGACAGGAGTCGACCCGGCATTTGTACCCAAAACCTTGCGAGTGGTGAGCGCGCTACTTGTCACTACACCACCTCTGCGAAAGTGAATATCCGCCATGAATTATTATAGAGATGAAAATACACTTCCGGACCTTTCTATTGCAGAAGCACATCTACTTGCACGGAGGAAGCCCTTTCTAGAAGTTGCACCTTCCCAATAGCTCTGCGTGAAAGCGCTATGCATGGCGCATTGCAGAGGTGATGCCAATTGGCGCCCAATGAACTATTTCCTGATATCCTTGGCAAAAACATGCGTTTTAGAAGCATACCAAAGTCTTTAAGCCAACTGGAGGTATGGCGTCGGAGGGGTTGATTTTTCGTGTCGTGGGGGCAGTGATCACGCTATGATCACAACGGGGGATTTTTTCGAATAGCAGGCCTAGGGATAAAATGAAAGTTTTGCTGGAAAGTAGAAAGCTTCATGCTTCTGGCACTGTTTTTCTTTTTACGAATGGCTCTGTATGAAGCTTGTTATGGCTGTTCAAGGCCATAGGACTTGTGGATGACCCCCGAGGATCACGCTAGGATCACAACGGAGAAAATTTCTTGAAAACGAATGTTTTCGAAACTCTCAAACTCAGGTAACAAGAGCCAATCTAGTGCCCCCATTCCTTTTCTCCCCTTGTCCAAAAGCTCTATTCTCGAAGAAGTTATGGGTGTTCAAGCGAGGGGTACTTTACGAGTGTTTGGCTTGAAATTGGCTCCATGGTCGTGAAAATAGCGCGCTCCAATACGTTTGTAGTAGCGCGGTCGCATGCGGATAACGGCAAACGACTTATATTCAAAAGGTAATCCATATTTCTGGTTCCTAGTACTTCTGGTGAGCTTCTTTTTGCTTTTTTTGTTTTCTAGTAGTTTTCTAGCTTGTATTGTGGTTTTCGGCACCACCGAACTATTCCTATCCCAGTCTGCCGAAATGCCGATTTTTTATCGATTTTTTCTAGAGGGGCAGATTTGGATGGAAATTAGGTTACAGTGGTACTTCGACCCCCTGAACACGAATATCACATTCGCTTTGCCCGAAACTTTTCGAGCATTTGGCACCGCGCCACAGGCGCAGGGGCCAAAACACCTAAATCACCAAAATCGATGAAAACTTGTATACGGGGTTATTTGACATCCTGATTACGAATATGATATTTATTCTTGGCGCCAGCGCTAACGTAGGACACTATGGTCATCTGCGCTTTGCTAAGACTGAGCCTGGCCTGAGGGAAATCTTCCTTTTTCCAGTTTCAGCCTCAGCAGAGCGCTAAATAGCTTTGGTATGGAGAAATGATGTCATACTGGTGATCAGGACATCGAATACATCTATAGATAAAGTCCCAGCATAATTTTTTTTGAGTTTTTGGCGTAGGAATAGTTCAGTAGTGCTTATTTCTCTTCATTGTCATTTTCTTTGTCCCTTTTGCGCTTCTTTTCATTTGTACCCTCGTGACAGGGGGGTCGTATTAAGACCCTATTTGGGGGGGGGGGGTCGTATTCAGCGGGAAATGATCACAACGCGATGGCGTGCCCTGAGCTAGGTGCCCGCGTGCATTGCTCCGCCATGCTTCAATCAAAGCCTCGGCGCGCGCGAGACCTCGTCTCCACTCGGCGAATTATGTGGAAGCTCGACGGCGGATGTTTGACAGGAGTCACCGCCGTCGTTCCAACGGCAAATCTACTTTCGAAGAAAAGAAGAATCACTTAAAATTCGAGCCAAGTTGAAGAAGTCCATACTAAGTGACCACAAAGGAGGGTGACACCACGCAC
>MU951720.1:0-10688 GCA_036418165.1 Cooperia oncophora
ATGTGCTGAGTCCTGTACAACGAAACTTGCTTTGTAGAGAACTCGGATATGCAAAAAAAATAGTACAAAACTTTCACTCATCAAACTATCCGAAATAACTGCAAATATTAATAAGTCGACATTAACTCGTAAGTCCGTTGGTGACTAAACAGTACAACTCAAACTCTGGTTCGCTGCCAATGATATGGCGTGTCCGCGGTCGCGCTTGACGCTGAGCCAACCTCTTTTTTTCTCGACAAGCGACAGGACTACCATATCGTTCGTATAGGCGTTTTCCAGCAGTTGGTCTCCTTTATCGGAGTCAGCAATTGGCGGAGCACGAATCTGGCAGCGTTGACAGGGACATGTTCCATCATACGCAACGGAAAACACTGTAAACAAGTGCACAGGCTCGCCATGGACCTCCCTGAACCTTATAGACACATTTGCTCGCGTGAACAGACATTACGCTTAAACACATCACCATCCCATCACCTCTGCGCGGACCTCAATGCGCGGCGCATCCAAAGTTAGCGTGATTGGCGCTAAACGAACCATATCCTGCTCCTGCTCCACCACAGGATACGTTCTACATGCGTCCTGGCTATTCGAACACGCTCACTTGAAACGGTACACAGGAAACGTCACCCACACGTTTTTCGCGCGGCTGGGAGTGCTCCCTAAGAAATCCCCATCGCGAGATCTCATGAATCCCGAGAGCTTCAGGAACAGTTCAATAGGTTTTTAGAAAGAGAAAATCTTGAGAAGCTCGGATCCGTTCTCAGATTTGTGAAATGTTGAGTTACAAAAAAAATATTGATTCAAACCTGTTCAACTTGAACTTCAACCCTTCACTCCCCAACGAATCCCTATGGCAGCTTTCTCTGTGATTTTCGCGACCTTCATGAACATTTTAGTACTTTCAGGAAGATCAAACCTTCTAATTTACCAATACGCTCTCCTCTTCCCCACAGGTCCGCTTTTGAGGAAGTTATGGTCCTTCAAAGACACCCTACTTTGCTGAAAATTCTCGCTCCATGGCTAATAGCCGTTTGCTCCAGTCAAAGCTGCAATTCATACCCAACTCTGCTACCGTACGATTTCTGCGGAAATTCTGCCCCTCAAATCAAGTGCACTGGGGTCCTGCGCACAACAACTGGATTTCCATTTGTTTTAACAAATCGTTGGAGATTCTTCGAGTTTGATTAGGCAACATGCCATTTATTTATCGTTCATGTTTATTGTTCCTGTTTGTTTTTTTTCTCCTTTTTCCTTCCTTTGCGCTCATAAGTTTTCCTAGTTTTACTGAGCGTTCAGAAATAGAAATAGCTTATGAGTTTGTGTTTATCTTCCTCTCGCCATTTATTTCGTCAGATTCACGTAGGGAACAATAAATAACAACTCGAAGCTATTCCTGAACGCTCACTAAAACTAGGACTTTTTTTTCCCATGTATATAGTTGTTTTTGTTTTACAATGAAGCTGATCATGAGTCTTAGTGTTTTTGTCTGTGAAAAAAACCAAACCAAAAAAAGGGGGGGGGGGTCGTACCGAACCCCCCAAAAAAGGGGGGTCGTACGAGCTCGACCAAAATCCCCATCGAATTGCCTCTGCTGCCCTGTTTCGCAAGCATGTCAAAGAGCAACTTCCGGCGACGATATTTTTCTTCACAACAAATTGGGCCGCATCCGCAGTCAAGGACAGTCGACAAATTAACAGGTGTGGAGGCCACTGTTGGAGAAAGCACCGTGCGACAATGGTTCGACAAATTTCGTTCTGGAGATTTCAGCCTTGAAGGTGAACCTCGTAGCGGTCGACCTAAAGCAATACCTGACGAGGATTTGAAGGCGTTTTTGAACGCCTCGAACTATTGGAATGGGTGGAAGGGGGGGGCTGACCCATGGGGCCCCAAACAGTTCGAGAGATAGCAGAAGAGCTGGCCTTGCAAATCCACTGTTGCAGATGGTCTGGAACGCATTGGGAAGGTGAAAAAACTCGACAATTGGGTGCCCCACAATCGGAGTGACCGGCAGGAATCGGCACGTCTCGAGGTTCCTTCTGCATTGCTTTTGCGCAGCAGAAACGACCTGTTTTTGGGCCGAATTGTCACCTGTGATGAAAATGGGTCATGTGTAATATAATAGGAGACGTTTCGGACAGTGGTTGGATGCCGGCGGACCATTGAGGCAATTTCTAAAGCCGGATCTTCACGACAAAATCATGGTCACAGTGTGGTAGTCATCGGCTGGTGTGATCCACTATAACTTTTTGTTACCAGGCCAAACCATCACAGCAGAGTCCTACTGTGAAGAAATCGACGAAATTTACCGAAAATTGCGTCCAGCTGCCAGCCGAGCAGCACGTCAACAGAAAGGGTCCATTTCCTTTTGCATGACAACGCCCGCCCACACGTTTCACAAATCACTATCCATAAACTGAACGAATGGGGGGTTGGAGTTCTACCGGTCACCGACCTATATCTCTCCAGTCCTTTCCACCAACCGGCTACCACCTTTTTCAAACATTTAGAAGCTTACTTGCTGGGAAAATAACTTCATCATTTAGGCAACAAAAAAGCCTCTCGTGGATTCGTGGATCTCGACCACCATTTTTTCCTTTGAACGGGATTTATCGACTGGCCGTCACATGTCGGCAAAAGTTGTGATTCACGGTTACTTGTTTCGATCGGAATCCGATGAGTTATTGAAGAATTTGATCGTTTAAACGTGAACAACACCAAAAACGCTGAGAACTTCCGACAAGCCTAATATAAAGGAATTTGGAAAACCCGTCATTTGCGGTCTGATGCAGGTTTGCTCTCAATTCTATGGCAATGTAAAAAACCAAGAAAAATGGCAGAATTATGAACAATGCTCACTAGTTTAAAACTTCTCTCTTTCGTTAAAAATTGGCATTGTTATTACGTTCATGGTTTTCTTGGGGCGCTTAAGGCTACGTTTACACTTTGCGTCAGCGTCCACCAGCGACTACCAGCGTCCACTACCGTTTCGAGTTTCCGGCAGCGTCAGCGACCAGGAAAGAGTCTGCCAGCGTTTGCCAGCGTCGAGGGAGAGGCTCATGGACGACTGATAAGGGTGGCAGAGAGCTTGGTACCTCCGTATCACGCAATACTCTCTACCAGCAGTCTGCTACCCTCCTTTCTTTCCCATACTTTACCAGCTGTCTGCTACCCTCCTATCGCGCCATAATCTCCACTCAAGGGCGCTAGTAGACGCTGGTGCACTCTGGTAGACGCTGGCAGACGCCTTAGATCGATATCTCTATTTACTTTCACTGTAGTTGCTTACGCTGCCGTGACGCTTGGAAGTAAGTGGTCGCTGCCGCAAAGTACATAACACAGGGCTAACGGTTCGATCAGCATCGTCGCCTTCGGAGGCGCTAAAGCTTCTCAAGCTCTCGTGTATCTTTGTTTTCGCAAACGCCCCCAAATTCATCGCCACCCTCTACCAAAACAACCTCATAGTCACCAAAATGAAAAACTAACAATTCAGTGAATTTTCTGACTCACGTCTTTCATGAACAAGTCACAGTATGGGCAACACCTACTTCCCTTAAAGTTCATTAAATTTCTGCTTTCGCTGGTACATAAACATTAAATTTGTGGTCTCTGTGTGATAGACTTCAGTTTTGTGGTGCATTGACATAAAAATCGTTTAGCTGCATGATTTATGAACCTAAAAATGATGTAATTGCACCGTAATCCCATGCTGTTGAAGATGATTCATGAATCCATCGATCATCACGCCATGTTGAACTCTGAAATATGTTGCAGCTCCTGGTCTGCGTAGTCTTCCAAACCTCTTTCCAGGTTGTTTGTTTTAGCTCTGAGCTCTTAGAGCTAAGTCTCTCATCATTTCACAACACACTCCCCCCTACCAATTTCTTTTATGGTCATAATTTGTGGAGATATCGTTCCCAGACATTTTTTTTTGTGGAAATAATCAACCAAGATCTCTTACTTTCCGGAGCGTATCACGCGCGCCCATCGCCGATGGTCGCACAGACTTCTACTAATGCAACTTAATCACCAGACTATGCAAGACAACCGCGACAACCGCGCGTTCGCTCAGAAAATTCGTGGGTAGTCCTTCTTGACGCGAGTAAACAAAGCCCCACAAGTTAATAGACTGATCTCAGCGTTTCGCGGGCTGACCATAGCGAGCGAAGGGGTAGCTAACAGCCGCCCGAAAGTTCTAGTTCTATACTCCCGCTTTAGTTGGACCACCCAACTTTGCTTAGCAGCCCCTCTTCATTTTTGGGTGCGGCTGGCATTAATCGGAATTGCATGATCCATTTTTGCTAACCGCGACTGCCGAGTTACTCTGCTCTCGTTATATTCCATCATAAGTCATTAGGACACAGTACAGTCACATCAAAACGACAACCCATCTCCGCAAGGTAAACGCCTTTTAAAAGTCACCAGCGATGCAATTTTTGGTGCGGAAGCTCGACTGCACTAAAAATTGCACGCTACCGTAATCCTAAATTTATATGCAGAGTTTTTGAAAGTTTCCTTTTGTCACGAGTTTTTCGTCGGTGGTTTTGTTATTGCTCGTATTCTTTTCTTTGCACTGGATGATATTACTACTGAGATGATGCGAAAAAGCGATTTGTGAGCCAGGGGTTGCACAGAGACCGCAGGGCGGTGTGACTGTCAGGGAGCGATTTTCATGGTGTTCTTGAAGATTCTTCTTGCTTTTCTGTTCTTTGGGGAATTATTCATCAGCTACTGGTTCATAATTGAGCGGCAATTACCCATGACACTTTACGGGAACTACCTTCATATTTTGCTGCCTATCGAGAAACGACTGGAATGTTGAAAAGACATCAAAAAGCTCCGCATAAAGACAGTAGTCTCACTCCGAGGACCGAGCTACGTGGGTGATTTCCTTTGAATACCTAATAGAAAAAGGGAAAACAGCCTTCCAGTACACCCAAGGAACGTCGCGGTGATTCCAGTGAGGTGAAGATGTCTATGAGCTGCTTTGATACACAGCCTATATGTTTTTTTCTGATTTCATAGCTTTAATTTCTTATGTTATTCGCATCTGCATATTTTTTATTACTCATTGTGCCGTCCGTTTATTTCTTTTTTCAAGCCGTGCAGCACACCCTGTGGTGAATATCAATGTGTGTGAAACAATAGATAAATAAGCAAGTAAACAAATAACTATATAAACAAATCTTAATACCAAAAAGGGTTCTACTGGTCAGTAGTCCACTAAGCATTGAAGAAATGGATGGGCAACCAACGCTGGAATGCTCCTGGAGTAAGGCACTTCTTTGGAGTCTCTGCAACGGCTGGCCGTGTTTGGTCACTGGAGTGGAGAGGGGTCGTATCTGAACTGAGGGCACATTTTCTAATTGTTGCTTTTTCCTTTTTCGCTCTCATTCACTCAGATCCTCTAATGCGGTGCACCAAAACTACTATTGCTCTTGTAGGTCGATAGGGTTCCGCCCTACCATCCCCTCCCCTACGACGGTAAATTTTTGGGAAGGTTTAGTAGGATGATTGGTCGTTTTTATAGAATCGTACCGAAAAAGGTTTCCAACGTGTCCTGTAAGGGACACGCTCCCTAGGAACTTGAAATTTTGGACCCTGAATGGGACTACCATATTCGTTCTACGCGAAAATGAGGCGCTGTTTGGCGACGGGGGGCATTTTGCACTTTAACGACTTCCCATCGACGTGTCGACCCATCTAGACAGCCTCTTCTCGAGTTGACAGGTTTTACCATGATGGCTTGACGAGCTTGCTCCAGCTTCACAAGAGTTCACAGGTTTCACCAGAGTGAGACTTGTAAACCGGAACTAGTGAAGCAACAAAAGCGAAATCCCCCCCCCCCTCCACGTCGGCACAGCGCCGAAAATCCCCTGCAGCGAGCCACGCAGTTCGAAACGCCGCAACCTTATAGCGGTGGGAGGGTGTGAATAGATAAAACACGATGACTGTACACAATACTCTGTATTTGTAGGCGTTGACTTGCAATCTATGCACGCCTTTTGGACGACAATTTAGATGCAGGTGATGTACGTGTCGCGCATAAAAACCAGCGATTTAGCGTCATCCAGTAGTGTGCTATCGACGTATACCGCTGCTCCTGGGAAAAAAATAATGGTGGTTTGAACATCGAGTGTCCCATTCCACTCTCCGGCCGCTTAGGCCGTGGCCACATTCAGCATAATACTACAATTTCAATGGAAGCAAAATAAGCGACGCTCGACAAGGTTGACCAGCGGTGAAAATTCCACATTTTCCGGATTAGTCAAGAATTCCATTACGATACACCCAAGCTGTTTGAGTGCATGTCGGCGCTGGTTTTCTACGGGAGGCAGAAAAACACAGAAAAGGCGCGGTTAAACCGCAAAACAAGTCGACTCCCAATCGGCCTTGCACCATTTACTCTTCGAGTAGCAGTATGAGCCTGAATGTTATCACAGCTGATGGGGTTGAGTGCGGTTCTAGAGATGAAGGGTGTTTCGGAAGCTCACTCTATTCTGATAGTGAAGCGATGTCCTTCCAGGAGTAGAAGATCCCTGAAGTTTGAAGTCGCCTGGAAGTTGAAGTAGCGCAGTGTTCATTGAAGGTCGTGAACGCTAGCAATGACTCCGATCATTTATCAAGTGGAAAGGCGGAAATGCCAGGTCCTTCTCTTCGAACGTGCCATGTACTTCAGGGTCAAAGGCAGGACACGCTTCTGCGATTGCAGTTCGTGTCGGCGCATCCCCAATATATTAAATCGGAAGATGCTAATTGGGTTATCCGTGAAGAAAGTGGACAGAACTGTCGAAGAAGCCCTAAATAAGAAGTCTAAATGAGCTTGCGAAGATGGCAGGCTTTGCTACGTGGACAAGAGGCCGGACAAGGGACGAGGAAGCGGGAAGGGGAACTGAAAAACAAGCAAAGACGAAAACGATCCACTGATGTTCTTCTTCTTCTTCTCCCTAGCGTTAGTCCCGCGCCGTCGCAGGGTCCGCTGATCTTGTTAGACGTCGCCACTTGTTCCGATCCACTGCATCTTCTGCTGTGGCTTTCACTTCAGTGAGGTCCCTCTTGATGACGTCCCTCCACCTTTTCTTCGGGGCTCCTCGTGGTCGCTTGCCTTCTCTAAATGTACTGAACCTGTGATTATAGGAGAAAATGAACTATTCGTCACTCGCATGTGAAGCCGATTTGTCACGGGAATCAGTACAGGTCTCTTACGCCAGCGACCTACACTGATTCCAGTGAAAAAAGAATCCCAAGTGCCCAAAATCTTGTAAGACCGTTCCAGGATATCAAGGATTCTTCCGAAGTAAAGTCCTCCATTTTATCAAAGTGAAACGCCTTCTAGAGTCGAATTCATTCATTTTTAATATCTTTACGTCATATCTGCAGGCTGCAATTGATCATATGCCCTTCGCTGCCCTTCCAACTGGACAGAAATGACGTTGATAAGAAGTCTACAGCAAAGGCAGGACGGTCTGCAGCACGGTAGTCTACATGTCGAGAAGCACCACCTCAACGTTACTGTACTGTTTTATCGTCAGGTTTGGGTGAAGCATTAGATCTTATAGTGCAATTACTTGCAAGAGGAGTGAAGAACAGGCGCTGAGACAAATGGCGCCAGTTCTCTTGTGTTTCTTATAGAGCCTTCCAATCCGCTAAGAATAAGGAAAGGGAGGGGTAGCGAATTAGCCCTACAAGAAAGTTCCTACACAGGGAAGACGCCTCCCACCAGGAACTTGTGCACTTTGGGCTCTTTGTCATAGGAATCGGTATAGGTCCTGGAGTAACCCTACCTTGACAGGTATTCCGATCCGACTTTTAATGGAGCTTGGAATTTTCTTCATTTTCTGCTACATATATACTATTTTCATATGACCAAATCGGGCACTAAACATGCACCCTTGGAATCGTGACAAGTTGAACTTTTCTTCATTTTCGTGTTGCGAAACACTGAAACACTGACAGTTACAGGACAGCGACTGCCGAATTATTCAAAGTGAAAGAAACATAAGGCGAGCTAGGTGACGGCTTCTTGCAAGAAGGTGGGAGGGGGAGCCAGCTCGACAGCAAAATTTTGGGGAAAGAACTAGAAAAGAAAACCCTAAATCATTGAAATCTTCGGATAAAACTTGGGTCTGGAATATTAAAATTAGTAGGAAATTGGGAAAGTTACGAAAGTGGTAGGTAGGATGGGGAAGGGGGGCATATCAGAGGAGGGCACTGGGTGTCGTATTTTCCGAAAATTTGCCCCAGCGGCAGGATGTGCCCTGATTGCAGCCCTTTCCCACAATTTCTGTTCTCATGCTCTGCCTTCAAATCACATTCCACGATTACTCTTGAGAATCGAAGCTCTTTGTGAGGAATGTCCTGCGGGACGTGGGACAGACGTGCTTTCTAAGAGTTTTGCGTAGGAACGTTTTTTGGTAATGACGTTGGTGCCCAAAGTTGCTCAAGCAGCTCCGTTTCAGCGCAAGCCACTCCAGCGAGAGCTAATGTCTGTGCTCTGCAGTTTGTGCGCTCTCTGCCCCTTTTGCCTAGTTTTTTCAGAAGAATCTTTGGTTCTCTTTCAAAACAATGAGAACCTTTTCTAAGCATTTTAGGATGGGGACATATTCTTTCTCTTAAGGGGTGAGTCGATTCAGTACAAGACTGTTTGTTTTCCAATCCGCTACTTACGAATTACGATAGCGAAATTTTCTTTAATGTGTCACTGAAACCTATAAAACGTTTCACATTTCTAAGTGGACATATTCAGAAAAAGTGCAAATGGGCACCATTTGGAAGCCGCAAGTCAGAAATAGCGCCTTTTTCCCAACGTTTGCCGAGAATAACCAGGCGAAGTTCTTGTGACATTTCAATCCTGTTCCATACACGATTGGGCAGGGGCAAGGAAGAAACAATTATTAGGTTGTTGGGAAAGTTCTCAGCGTTTTGAGTGTTTCACTTTAAACGATCATAACTTTCTTAATACTCATCGGATTCAATCGAAATAAGCACCGTTCGAATCAGCACACTTTTGCCAATGTGACACCTGTCGACAAATCCCATCAAAAAATAAACTGGGTGGTCGAGAATCCACGAAGGCTTTTTTGCCTGGTCCTGATTGATGAAGTATTTTCCAGCAGGGAAACTCTGAAAAAAATGGCGGGTGAGGTAGAACTTCAACCCCAATTCGTTCAATTTATGGATAGTGATTTGTGAAACGTGTGGGCGGGCGTTGTCATGCAAAAGAATCGGACCCTTTCTGTTGACAAGTGCTGGCTGCAGCTGACGCAATTTTCGGTACATTTCGTCGATTTCTTCACAGTAGGACTCTGCTGTGATGGTTTGGCCTGGTGACAAAAAGTTATAGTGGATCACACCAGCCGATGACCACCACACTGTGACCATAATCTTTTTTTCGTGAGGATTCGGCTTTGGAAATTGCCTCGGTGGTTCGTCGGCATCCAACCACTGTCCGGAACGTCTCCTGTTATCATACATGATCCACTTTTCATCACAGGTGACAATTCGGTCCAAATAGAAGCAAAAAAAAACATTGGGAAAGGAATACACTCCAAAGCACAGATGATCCGTTTCGCTCGGTATCGCAGACGAATCATCATTGTCTAGCCAACCCCCGAGCTCGTCAGTGCGACAGGTTGACGACATGAGGACATGGACCACATAGGGGAAGGAGTTGAGAAATAGGATAAAACGAGAGAAAATATGAAAAAGGTTCACATGCAAAATTCATGCAATCAAGATGAGGAGGATTGTGTAGAAAAATGAAAGAAGGACATAACTGGATGTGAGTATTGAATGCGTGTAAGAGGTAGGAAAAAGGATTGTCATTAAAAGGCTAAACCCACTGAGAGAATATTGAGTATAAAACACTGTGGAAGCGATCTACAAAAAGTTAAGTAAAAAAATTCAGTGGTAAGAGGGACACAACTAAGCCAAAAACGGGTAGTTTCTGTTGCGCAAAAGCAGTGAAGAAGAAACCTCGAGACGTGCCAATTTCTGCCGGTCACTCAAATTGTGGGGCACCCACTTGTCGAGTTTTTTCACCTTCCCAATGCGTTTCAGACCATCCGCAACACGATTCGCACGATGCTTTCTCCAACACTATTGGGCCCCCACACCTGGTTAATTTGTCGAGCTGTCTCGACTGCGGATTGCCCCAATTTTAGTTGAAGAAAAATATCGTCCGAAGTTGCTCTTTTGACATGCTTCAAAAAGTTGGGAAAAGGGGTTTATCAAGCATGGTGAAACGGCAATCATACCATCAGATAGCGCAAAATTCTCTTCAGGATGTACTACTGAGACGCAAGGGAGAATGAGTTTTTAATCAGCAATGACAAAAAATAGTAACACAAAACGCTGAGAACTTTCCGGACAACCTAATGTATCATGAGGCTCACTTCTAACATGCATTTCGCAGCAAGTAGGCTGAGCCAGAGATCACTCCAGACATACTGGACATTCACATCCAACACTTGCTTTGAACCTTGTATATTCGTGCAGTCGACGTGCCTGGAATAGCCGGGCGCATAATGGACAGGAGAGATTGTCTTGGTCAGTAATGTCGAGTCAACGGGTGTTGTCTTTTCCCGTAGTCAAGCCAGGAGAACGAAGTGTGGACCTAGTGACGTAGCAAGAACAACAGGACGGTTGGTGTCTTCCAGAGCGGCAATCTCTGGGAGTCTGCAAACCAGTGA
>MU951725.1:0-10338 GCA_036418165.1 Cooperia oncophora
ATATTTAATGTTGGAATCAGCTGAAGACTGGATATTTAGTTGAAGTTCCGCCAATTGGCCCGATGGCTGAACACTGCCCTTTCACTAGTGGGAACAAGCCCTGAGGTTTTTGTCTCGACTGGGGAAACATTTCCCACTAAAACTTTCTATAAATACTTTTCCCAGGGTGTGATAGAACGTGTTGGGAAGGACATGAGCTTTTCTTGTGTGTCATCTGATCCAACGCGCTGCCCACGAGGGCAATCACCTTCTCACCCAAGCCAAGGACTACAACAGCTTTCCCACTAATCATTTCTGGGAACTAATTTGATCATCATATGCGTTGCGTTTTTTAGGGAGCCTCTTTTTCCAGCTTCTTCTGTCGTCCCATCAGTTTTTTTAATTCCTTTTTGCAAAATCCTGCTGAAAATCTTTTATGCCGCTGCTTAGCGCCACAGTCCGCTCTCTGAAACTTCTCACAAACTACTGGTTTGTGGGAAAATCCCTGACCTCAGGTGGGCAAATGCAGGCGAAATTTCCTGTTAATGGAATACTAGCGCTATCCGTTGCGCTGTCAGGGTCGCCTCAGATTGTTTATCCTGAATCTGCTACTGCTGTTTATCCCTTTTAAGCAGCACACAAACGCTAAGTAGCTTTCTGGAGCGGATTTTCACCTACTTTCTGGCACGGTGCTCAAGTATTCCTGGCACGATGCTCAAGTATTCACTACCAGTTAGTCAACAAAACGGTCTTTTCCTTCAGTTTATACCTCTCACATGCTCCGTTTTCCGGAATAGAGGGCGCATTCTTCACTTCTACGGTGCGGTGTTTCTTCCTCGATTCTGTTTTGCATGTTTTTTGTGTTCTTATCCATATTTTCATTTTAATTTATATTTTTTTAGTTTATCCATTATGTATATTTAATTAGAGGCATTTGGAAATGAGTGGAGGATTAAGTTGTGAAAAAAGACAGGAAAGCTGTTGCTGCGTCTACCAACTTTCCGCGCGCGTTGTCGCGTGCGACTCTGTTAGATGCGCCTTATGTCCCCAGAAAATACGGCAATTTTGGAGACCTCATGGAACCAGAGAACTGTAGTAAATGCGTCCTAGAGTGGTAATAAACAAACAAAAGAATGAATGAAATGGTACAGTTGTCAAGCAGGGTTCTTGGATTTCAGATCTACTCCTTTTCAGTTTATATGAGGTTTTTATTATCCATTACAAAATTCGAATCTCTTTTACCGTATTCGGTAGAGAACTCTCCGGCTCTGATCATCCGTAATGAATAATGGGCAAAAAATCGGAGGGAGGGGGGGAAGAGAAAGTTCATTGGCTGCACGCACGCGGCGCATCGCCATGTCATGACACTTTACCCTGCTTGGCAAGGCTTGAATGACCTGTGCAGGAACAAATTCTTATTAATTCCCTTCCATGTGTTACGCTCCTTCAGAGATCGCGAAACCATATGCCACTACATCCCTTCACCCAATTACTCCAGTTCTTATTCAGGTTACTGTTTCACTTCTTCTGTGCTTTACGAGGTTGCTAGGTAGAACATATGAAGGGTAATGCCTGAGTGAAACGTCAACCTTGTGAGGAGAAGAAGAAACTATTGTAACCCTCATTTTCCACTGAATCTAACCCTTCCGCCGGCCACCCGCAAGGCACGGTGGAACGTGAAGATACATTACAGGTATGTCATTTGTTCTCTTTTTGCCGGCTTCTAGTATGGCCGAGATTGCACATGAAGAAAGAAGGCCGCAAGAATAACCTAGTTAGCTTCTTGCCTCATATGTAATAACTGGCTTGTGATTTTCGGCGGCTCTTCGTGAACTTAAATCACCCCCTCCAGAGCTCATGCCGTACGCTCATGGCCTGAATAAGAACGCGACAATCTAGACGCTAATGACAAAAACGACTGATGCGAGTAATTCAGTTGCGGCGGTCACACATATTGAGAAATGTGAGCAGCATGGCCACGGACATGTCTTCTGCATAAAAAGGAATATAAGTGCATTTTGTGACAAATATCCAATTATGGCTTACTTACCCCGTTGGTTTGACATGATTCTAGAACATCACCGAAGGCACTTTTTTTTATACTTATGTATGAATGCTACTCGATAAATTCTTTCTATATGCCCGGACACAAAGAATTCATCGATCACATGAGTTCGAAATGCCCAGGTTACAAGAAAGGCGAACATGGAATTTATGAATGTACTCATTTATTTACTTGAAGACAAATGTACATACTCTTACTTCCGAGCACAGTATTTTCCATGTAAGAAGGGAATGGGCGGCAGATGCTGTAGCTTGCCACTTCCTCCGCTCAAAGGTGCACAAGAACTGTAAAAGGTATTTATACTGCAAGCGCTGCTAACCCGATGGCTTAGGTCGAGACGGGGCAAGGATCCCGGGTTCACAACCCTTCACCCTGTATCCCCTGTGCTTTTTGAAAATGGAAGAAAGTGGCACTGTATGCGAGCAGCGCATACATTCGCCCAAGATGCACACGAACAGGCGGGCCAGGATCCACAGAGGTGAGCGTAAGTTGTTTTTCATTACGCCGTGTACAAAAGGCTACTTTGCGCCACCCGGAGACGCGCAGCTGAATCGCTTGAGTCGCAAAGTATAAACGCGATCTGAGACAGCCCTAGAAATCGTGTAACTCTGAATACAGTAAGGGCTACTGAAATCTAGCAGCACAGGAGGAGTACAGTGGATGAGAGTTAAAATAAAGCGTCCATTGCTGAAAAGAGGAGGAAATTCCCACGAGGGAACTATTAGAGGCATCCTGATATTCACTAGAAAACCAGACCAGATGAAGAACCTTGATGATTATCCCTCAATAACAGATGGCCTTTACTGTTTAGGAGTACAATGTAGATCTGCGACCTGTAGAATGACAGCTTTATGTGCATCTCCACTTTCATGCCGAAACAACATGGTATTCCTTCATTTCTTATAACCAAAGATATACAGGGGGCCAAAAAAAAGTCATTTTGCCTCCATGACTTTCAAGGCGCTATAAGTTACACTTTATTAAATTTTTATCGGACATTTACTACCATATTAAAGAGCACATTAAATACTATAACGATACTCCGCCACAGCCTTCTGGAGGAGCGCCATCGAGAGATTCGGCCGCGCGAAAGTGAGTGGGTACCGGAGTTGAGCGAGATCGTTGATTTCTCCGCCACTGTAGACCACCCTGTTGAGCTCCGCCCGAACCGAGTAATTGAGGGGGTTTAGTTCAGGACCCCCGCTTAAAAACACTCCACCTTTTCCAGGTACTCAACGTTCTTCCATTCCAAGTAGGCGAAAGTTTTTCCAACGCCCTTCGATTCCACGTGGTGGCACCCAATGCTGTAGCAGTACAAAGTTTCCAAGAAGGTACGGGCGACGACATGTGGGGACTATATTCTTCTTGAGTTGGTCGATGTATGTTCGCCAGCGCGCTCAGCTTCAGCCGGGCATCCACGAAGAAAATATCGGTTCGTCCATTCTATGTACGGCCGGTCCACACCATCAACCCGCGCCTTGGTGAATGGGGTGAAGATGATGTCCTGGACCGTAGCGACGTTGCCGGAGCTGCTCGATGTTTGAGGTCTTGCAGATCAAGAGTACTGGTCTCCAGGTAGCTATCCATGGGTGATTCCATTCAAGAAGTTCCGCAGCTGTTTGGAGGCCACGTGAATTCCAAAGGCGTTCTCCACTCAGGCCGCGACTGGAGATGACTTCATATTTTGGTGTACATGAAGGTGAATGGCGGCAGCCGGCTCCTGCTTATGTGAGGAAGTCTTAGTATCTTCCGCCCTGGTACTCATATCCACTTCCTCTGTCTGGGCTGCGAAAACTTCGCTCATATGTGACTCGGCCGGAATGACTTTTTTTTGGCCCCCTCCCCTGTAGTATGGCAGTGGATTTTCTCCGCTCGAAGGCGTAGCCGGCGATCTAAGATGGTGGGCAATAGAGCTCAATTTTAAATGACAAGGCACTGTCATTCTCTTTACATTCACCAGAAGCTCACTTAAATTGACCCCTCATAACTCGCTTGTGAAGCTCAGGTAGCAGTATTGGTTCCGTTCTTGCAGCCAGCATTCCAAGCTCTGTCGTGATGCCTAAATCTCATTCAATTTTTCAATTACTTTCTCTCTGTTTTCTTCTTCCCTGAAATGTTTCCACGAAACAAATGCAATTTTATCGCTTTTTGTTGTTTTCGTAGACTGGGAACGTCACTACGTGGGCACAACGGGAATATCGGGGCATTTTGGTCTTGTGCGCGATTCATTAGGCCACAAACGCTTGAAGAAAAGTTGTTAAATTGTTCTTATATTCCCAATTCCCCATAGAATTGGATCAGTAAATCGCAACACACTGCGACACCCCCCCCGCACTTCACTTGTCATATAAAGTTGCCAAACCTACAGTTACGTAAAGGTTTTGAGGTCTTGTGAGAGACTTTGAGGGTTAGCGTAGATCTCCTCAATCCCTGGGGGAGGGGAAGAAGAGAGGGGGCCGCAGGAAGTTAGGTAAAAGGCATTTGAAAGGCTCCCTTTACGAAATGGAATTCATCCAACATTGACAAAAGCCTTTGCCGATTCCTCATCGACAAACTGTACACTCACCCCACGGGAACCTGATTTTTTCCCTATGTGAGATGAGTCCGTGTCACTTTGTAGGTTCGAAGATGCTCGGGATAGGGGCTAGAGGGCAGCCCTTGCTGTTCCATGCCGATAATCTAAACGATTACGTCACCAAGTTAAACGTTGTGAGTTTGCCTGTAAGTTACGGCATAAGCCTTTAAGCTCGAGCTGGGGTAAAGAGCGGCGGCCCTGGTGGCGTAACGCGGAGTAGCGCATTCTTCCGGGGAGCGTGAGCAGCTGCGGGTTCGACTCCGACCTTGAGGCATGACTTTTGCCCACAACTCAGCATTCTTGTGATAAGCGAAGAAACATTGACGACCGCAAACATTTCTCTTAGAGACTGGTACGATCTTCCCTCAGCGGCCATTTGCGAATCTCCCCCTCGCCGGGGGCCGCCAGCTCTCCGGCGCTCCCTGACTGGAGCAGCAGTCATGAAAAGGGAGCCACAGAAAAATTAACGTGCGTGTGTTTTCTAGTGTGACTCCGGCAGTAGCTTGGACTCCACATGGCAAGAGATGTTTTTGAAAATTGAAGGATTTTTGAATTTCTTTCTATGCCCGAACGAAAAATTGAGGGTGCCCCAGAAATTGTGGACTACAGAGAACTCTTCTACAAATTACCTACGAGAGCATTCTAATATCGCTCGGTTTCATTTATCTTGCCTCGATGGGTTCCCTTACGTGCCTGCAGCTCTGTTTCCTGAAGAAGTCCTCAAAAAATCGAGGAAGTCTTTGAATGAGTCATTATCTCAATGATTACAGATTAAACTTCTTGTCTCGCTAAGTATAACCGCTCTCCATTTACTTTGGGGTCTTCCTTAGGAAAGAAGGGAGTAGTTCTGCGAACTAATCATATTAGCCTCCTGGAATTGCAACACAATGTGATTAATCCCTTGCCACGCTAGTTCGGCGGTATTCAGGCATAGCATGCTCGTCCAACTATAGCAAAGATTCGCACAATTTTGAATTATACTCCCACGAGCGACGAATATGTGGATATGCGACAGCGATTTATGGCGATAGCCTTTGTTCGCAGCTCATTCTCTACATCTCAAAACATCGAAATGTCGGAAGAGTGCCATTATACCTAACAATTTCTCAGAACTGGTCAACTCGCCGCGAACACAGCGGTTTTTCAAAGCGAAGCATACCAAATGAGCAGTATGGCTGTCCTTCATCTTAGTGTTCTGCCAATCCAGTATCTTGCCAATCTCATTAGGTGCGACTCGCGTGAAGAGCTTTTAGATTGCAGAGAACAGGTAGAGTGGGCGGCAATTGCCAAGGTTTCCCTTCCTTGTGGTAAGCTGACCTGAGTTACACTCAAACAGGTTATAGGCGCGGTGAAGAGTCGAGCGCAGAGTTTGGACGCAGACACGTTGGCAGGAAGATCGTCATCCTATTTGAAGGTGCTGGTCTAATGAGTTCCTACACAGTAATAGTAACTTGAAGGGATTAAAGTGCAGTAAAGCTTCTCCCGGTTCGAGCTCTGATCCCGTATTGCGACTCCGTGGTGAAAGTGCCATTTTACCACCACACCACCTCCGACCCGATAACAATAATAACCATTACAGAAAACCAAGG
Source organism: Cooperia oncophora (assembly GCA_036418165.1). NCBI lineage: Eukaryota > Metazoa > Nematoda > Chromadorea > Rhabditida > Trichostrongylidae > Cooperia > Cooperia oncophora. The sequence continues at coordinate 6,209 of MU951725.1, forward strand.
TACGACCTAAAAAACTGACCTAAAAATATCAATGCTCTCAGAATACTGGATTTTTGACCTATGGTGAAATACTCTTGCAGGATTCACTCTAAATTAAATAGCATTTTAGCGCATTGTTTCTTCTCTAGAAACACCCTATTTGAACTGGTCATTGTCATTCAGAAAAGTTGTTGTGTACACTAATGTCCTAAAGGGCTCCCACGTTTTAGCAACGCTTCCACGGTGTTAACAAACAAATCAGAAGCTTCTCCCTCGTCTCATTGTTCTAGATTTTCTCCTCCGAAGCCAAAGCTGTTGAGAGGAGGAGGCGGAGCAGCTTATTATGTTTCATCTCCTGCCTCTTCTAAAGCTGTGATACCCACCCTCTCTCGACAGTTTCAGGCGAGGAGTCCATAGACATTCGTGGCTGCGTGCCCCCCCCCCCCCTTTCAACAGTACCTTTAGTCCTTCCTTTTTGTTCCTTACTGTGAATGCGTCCCAGAAAGAAATACAATTCCAATCCCTCTCGTTCGGAGCTAACGCAGTTGGGTGAGCAGTCGGCATAGCCTCCGTGCAAGGTATAGTAGTATCGACAGAAGAATCAGATCGGGGCCTTCCTTAGCTGCAGAGGATAGGGTTTGTATGTGTGTCCTCACCAGGGGAAAAGTGTTTTCTAACCAGTGTGAAGAACGCTTTTCGGTTGTTTTTACTTCCTTTTTCTTTTTTTCTCGCTTACGTGTGCACCGCCACTATTACAGTCGTCATCCTTGCATTCCATTGATCATGTCAATGTCAGCTTACGGCTTGCGTGCGGCGCGGTCGCCCGCCACCCGTACTGCCACCGGAATCGTCTGAACCCAGGGGAAGTCGACTGACTACTGGTGTTATATCCTTCGTGTTACTCGTTTTCTTACCACTTTTTGTCGCATTACGCGTATTCAACGAAAGGCTGACGAACGGCTTGTCAACACAGGGGCCGTTGCACGCTCCTTCTTCGCCGGACACCGCCCCTGTCAAAGTTGCAAAGGGATGACGGCTGTATCCACTCCTTGCAACTGCATCTAAATTCCACCTATTAAAAATGGGGGCATCTAAATTCCACTATTAAAGACGAGGCCCGCGATCTTCCGCTACCTCAGATAGTGATTAGGGGTTGAGTATCTCGGTAGTGAAGAAAAAAAAGCAGAAAAAACTGCCAAGTGCCCTAGATAGTACCCCATTAACTTCATTCCCAACACTCACCCTCATCCGCACAGCTGATTCCCCGATAAGAACTCTACGACCGTACAAGTGACGATTTTCATGCTTTTTCGTCCTGCAGCTTCGTTTTTCACTGAAAGGCGGGCCTTGAAGGCGGAGTCTGGAGGCGGAGTCACTGGGGAAAAGGAGGCGTCACTGAACCTATATTGCGCTATAGCGCCCCTCCCTTACAATTTTTTTGCCGCGAAACCGGTACAAGGTTGTTCGTCGCGGGCCACACTACCCTCCCGACGCCATGTTTCCAACTTCTATACTTTATCGCGTACGCCTTTAAACCGTTCACGGCACTTCCTAAAGAAGCATTTTGCGAATTGCTCCGCTCTCCCTCCTCCTTAAATTCCCTCCTCTAGTACAACTCTCCTCCCTTAACCATCCTGTCTTACTGACCAGCTTCCTACATTTTCCTAAAGTTCTACCATTTTCCCCTCATTTTTTTCAAAATCCCTCATTGTACACCACAGAACGCGTCGAGCAAGGGGGCGGAGATAAATAGCACACCGGAACGGGAAAACTCGTGAAAAAAGCATTGAACCAGAAACCTTTTCCTTCAAGGGCAAATGCGATCATTTTCCTCAGCGACCAAACACGACCCCCCCCCTCGCTACCATCTACTCCCTTACCCATCCTCGTCTTACTTACCAGTTTCCTACATTCTCCCAAGGTTCTACCATTTTCGACGTTTTTTTCGAGCACTACCCTCATTGTACCCCTATACTTGCAATGTTCGACGTACTTCGTTATTGCTTCTGATAATTGAAGGAAAAGGACCCCTTTCCCTCTACAGTTTTCTGGGAAAACAGCAGAAACAGCAAGAAAATCGGTAGGTAGTAGGAAGAACTCAATAAGACGGTAGGTAAGGTGTAGAACCTGGTGATACCGACAGAGGCTTGTACTGATATCGCCATTTGACCCATAGCAGTGCTGAACCATGCTTGTCTTCCCCTTGCCCTTAGCCAAGGCTGAGGCTCGTCAGAGCCTTCTCTGCCAGATTATCCCTCAGCGACTCTAGTCGTCTACGCTCTGCGACTAAAGTCTTGCTCAAATGGGGAGGAGGTGGTTCCCCCAAAGCTGCAATTTTGCTCGCTGCGCCTTGATCAACTTTCTGTAGATGACCCAAGCTAGTCGAACTTTGAGGTGATGTTTCAGGTTTTCACCGGAAATAGATGCGAAGGTTCTGTTCAGCTTGCAGAGAATTTGAGTACCGGGAAAATTATTGCAAAATTAAGGCACTCGTATTTCAACAGATGTCATATTGCTTCCTGGAAATCGGTCTTTCGTGCCAAATTGCTTTTCCAGTTTGCTCTTAGAAATGGTCTTCAGTGGGTGTGCGTCATCCACGTTCGAGTTCGCCTCGTTCACTCTTCATCTCTGAAACGAGTGCGTACATCTCGGGTAAAAACAGCGCCGCGTAGCCCAATTACCCATTACTTTATGGTGGCATTTTATGGATCATGATCCCAGTAAGCCCATTGACCACCACGAAGCCGTCGTTGTAAAAACATTTTGGAACACATGGACTGCACGCCTCAGGATCTGGCAGTAGCCATTAAGTTATTCTTTCTTCACAATCTTTTTCTCACTTTGTTGATATTAAAGGCACAGTTCGCGACCGCAAATTGCGAGAAACGGAACTCTGATAGGCACAAAAAAGTGTGCTAAGTATCTGATTAGCGGAGAAAGCAGCAGAAAAAGCAGTCCGAAATGTTATAGAGAAAGATAACATAGTGGCTACTAGCTAGTAGCTAGCAGCCGGTGAGGGTCGGCATGGGCCTAAGGGGTGTCCATGGGCCTAATTAGTCAGCTTCTAGCGGAGTTCTTGCCGTTTTTCACATTTTGAAAGTAGCGCAGCCTCAAAAATCGCCTTCCGGATCGTCCGACACATTTGAGAGGTCATAGCCTTATTTTATCGCGGAATGTGCCTTTAAGACGTGCCCGAGCTCAAGCAGTTCGTAGGTGTCCTTGCTTGTGCAAAAAGCTTGTCCTTCAATTTCTAGGATGGCCCCACTTTCGCAGCTGCACTGGAAGTAACGAAAGCGCTGTGGCCCTCATAAGTGGCAGTTCTGACGCCTTTGCAATAGTCCCACTCACCAGAACCCAGAGGCTTCAGTTTTTTTTTCTCCAGATTTCACAGTGTTTTTCGTTTTTTTTTTCATGGTCAGATGATGTTGGCCTTGGATGACGCGAAGAAACAATTAGTGAGGCAGCACGAAATCGCTTTGCTAGAATGAAATGAAACTCCGGATAACTCGTACAATAAGGCTGGCAGAGGACCTTCTGGTGTTCTCCATGATTCTTTTTGCTCGTCCTCCCCCGGTAGAACCACTTGGGGATCATAGGTTTGCGACTGAATGACGCTCAACCGCACTGTTTGACAAGGTCGAGCAACTTGTTCGTACAAACTTTCAAAATAGTCACCTACCCCTTGCTTAAAGACAATTCCCGCGATCAAGTGTGGATAGTTTGCTCCGTCATGAACCAGTATCCCATAGGTAGCTTCTCAGTAGAAAAAGAAGCGAAAAAAAACCTCGGGAACACCTTGAACACAGACTTCACCTCAGCAGTCTTGGACGAGTACGTCGGGCGCGAAGGACGCGCTCTCCATAGCGATTGGAGCGCAAAGCTTGAGCCGTGGGACCGTGGCGTTAGTGCCAGGCAATTCCTGGCCAAGCGATGCGATATTCGTGTTCGGAGGTTGAAGGTCTGGGAACAAAATTTTCAGCCTTTTTTTGAAAAGCTCGATGGTAAAACTGGTCTGATGTCGGAAGATGGGGTAGTAACAATTGGATAGTGGTCCCATCTAGGTGAGTCTGAAAAACACACCAACTGCTCTTCATTTCTTATCCTCCTCTTGCGACGAGTACGGGACTCGAACTACCTGCTCATCACTTCAC
>MU951749.1:0-18779 GCA_036418165.1 Cooperia oncophora
ACAATGGTGATCGGTTAGCGATCGATTTACGAAGAAAACAAGCAGTTTTGGCCTACTTAGTAGCTGTTGAAAATCCAGTGTCGAAGGAGGTAAACGCGGCGAAGCCGGGCCATATTACGGAAGGAGGGGCACAGGCGTCAGCCAGCGGGCCGACTGGTTTTTACTAGCTACTAAGTAGGCCAAAACTGCTTGTTTTCTTCGTAAATCGATCGCTAACCGATCACCATTGTTGAAGTAAGGTAGCTGAAGGCGAGCTCATTCCTTTCCTGCTGACACAAGTTGAGAGGGTAAGGGTGGCGGTGGAGTAGTAACGCGTGATGCTCTTGTTCAGTAAGCGTGAGCTGTCCGATCGAGTCCCACCTGTGGTCAACACCTTCGATTGCAACTCACCATTCTGGTGCAGATGTGTCTAATTAGCGGATGAACCTAGTTCTGCACCAACGAGTCCACTAATTCGGCTCTGCTCTCTCAAACATTGATAGAAAATACTGATCAAACCAAAGATTGCTGGCAAATCAATGCAGCAGAATAGTTAACAAAAATTTATCAGTAATAGAAGTCGGTATTAAGAGGATCATAGTATATCGGAGTCCATTCGCTTGTTTCCAGATCCCACTTGTAATATCCTTGGTTGCCAACCCATTGACTGGTTCGATTACACACTGGATTTATTCTTCTGAAATATTGCAGAATAGTTAAACTTTTATAAAAATCATTCGAATAAAATCCACTGGATTTTGCGAATTTTTGACTTTTTTTTCTTACATTAACGCTGCGCACACATATTTAGCTCCGCGTTTTTTACTCCCATCCTGAACTATGATCTCTCACAGGCAACTTTCCCACTACAACATGACAGCAAGTGCTCGGGTCCAACCCTAAAATCGTGTCTGGCACAACTGAGATCTCTCATGTACCTTCAAAAAAGTCCACTCGACATCGCGATCGCCGCGCGCGTGAGAACTAACGAGGCCTCGCGGGAAAGTTGAAAGCAATTTTGATTTCAGCAAGGTTGATCCGAAAGGACAACTTCACATGAAAAAACAGTGACGGGGATTGTCGAGAAATGATGAAAGATCAGATAACAGAAGTTTACAGCAAACAAGAAAGAGAGAGTTCTCTACTCTGTATATCGAATTTTCATTCTCTACACCGTACATTAACGCCTAATCCAGCTGTTTGCTACCCTCCTACTTTCCCCATATTCTCTAATTCCCGTCGCTGGCAGACGCTAGATCGATACCTGCACTTCGCTAGTCGCGGACGGTGCCGGACGCTGGGAGCGCAGAGGACGCTGGCACACAATGGTGACTGCCGCAAAGTATGAACGCGGCCTAATGGTGGGCTCATCTCTCGGACTTCAGCACAATCAAAGTTCTACCTAGCAACCTTGCTGGCGCAAATGATTTACATCAATTTTACGGCAGAACGATACTTTAATTTCGAAAAGTCTGTCAAATTTTTGTAATAACCCACCGCAATATTGGTTTGTCGCGCAATTCTATGTTGTCGCCTGATTCTCTGATTTTCATCCATGGAATCACAGGCGGTCCATAGTACATCTTCCCAAAATCCATTCCAATTCCAGAAGGGTATAGCTTTTCACCTTCATAGTCCGTAGCATTAACTAGCCAGCCATTCGTCATAGGGCTTTCGTTTTTACGTTGCTCCGTCAAACGAATGAAAACCGCAAAGTATCCGAATTCGTACTCGTCCAGGTTGATAGTTCCAGGATATTCTACGGGGGACCAGCCGTGCCATATCCAGCTCACCAATGTAATGCTTCATGTGAAACTCCCATCTGTGCTTTATTAAACGAGTTTTTCTATCAAACACAACCACTTGGATTCTTTGGACTGGCAGCGGTCCAAGCTGATCGTCCCCCGCTGCTGAAGCCTCCTCACAGTGCTTGGCAGCCATATATTCGACCTGAAGTTCTTCTAGCAATTATCATCTAGAGGTTTTATCTCCCTATATATAAACCAGAAGTTGTATGTGTGTGTATGTCTGTGTGACCACCTGAAATTGATGTTTCGAATACCCCAATTTCAGGTGGTCACACAGACACAGGCGGTTTTGGAAATTTACTTCGAGGGTACAGATTGTGCTTGGAATAGACGTGGCATGGACCAGCATTTGCAGAGCACACACAAGCTCACCTAAGCTCCGCCCACAATGGGCGGGGCGTTGGCCAGAGTGGGCAGAGCCGAGGATAAAAATCCTCAGAACGCAGGCCAGGAAACACGGAAAATGGGTGAAACTGAGCAGCGGGTAGGTAGATGAATTGAGAGAGCGACACCTGAGCAGTATATTGTTATCAGAACTGGTTAGGGTCCTCTGCGATAGTTCACTCTGCAAGTCCTCAACACTAAATAGGGTATCCTATAGAAAATTTCGACGACTGCTTTCTAGGGGGGTATATACAATGAATGAAACGGCAAAGTTCTGTAGTTTCTGAAAGATTTTTTTGACAAACACTGGACACAGGGAGAACTCTGGGGCAAACCGACTGGAGCGCGCAGGAAAAAGCCCTGAAAAGCCCTGGGGCGAATACCCACTTCTCACGACGAAGGAGGATCGCCCGGCTTCGCCGGGCGATCCGACCGGTTGCTATAAAATTAGTGAAGGGTGTGTTGAATGAGGTTGTGCTGTGATCTCACTACAGTATTAAGGTTCTGAAAGGATTAAATTCAATGGAAATGGGGGGGGTCTGTACAATCTCACGAATGCTTGCCACAGTGCCCAAGCATTCTCGTACAAGGGGTTGCTTTTGCAATGTTTTGCACCCTTTCTTGGGCCACAAGATGGTATCAGTCCCTTTTCACGATTCTTTTTTATTTTTTCAAGTTGAACACCACCTGTGAGCCGGATCTCATAGATCCTGAGGCGCTTTCTAAAAACGGTTCCGTTATGGGAACCCTAGAAAAAGGGAAGGAAGAGGAGGAAAGTTTTTGCTGAGCGGTCCCGGGAGTGCCGAACCACACGTGAATAGTATATTTTGAGAAAGGCTCAACTGAGGCAATATCGAGAAAATCCAGTAGGAGTCCACAGGTAGCGGGGTGGACTATAGTAAAGTGCATACTTGCTGAGCTTCATGTGAAAAAAGGACAAGAAATTCTCGAAGCGCCCAAATGACACCCTCCTTGGGGAGTGTAATTGAAGACTACCGCAGCTTCCCATGACTCAAAGTAGGACAGTAAAAAAAGACAATTTTCGAAACTGAGGAGTAAACATGACTAAGAACGAATCCTGCGAATTAGTGGAGCGCCAAATGTGTTTTCAAAGAAGTCGTCACGCAAAGTTGTGATCACGATAGTCCGAACAATCGCTGGAGAGACGGACAAGACACGCGTATTCTGCCGCGTCGCAGCGATGCGCGGCGTGTCGAAACCTTTTCGTCAAATCTCCATTCTTTCATTCGTCATCTCTTCACTGTGGGAAGATATAAACGCGGCTCAGTCCATGTGAATTCAGTCAATTCAAGTGGCGACAAGACTCCATGCCAAGTGGCATTGATGTTCTCATCCCTATAAACTATGACTTCAAATATCCAGGTAGGCTGCGATGCTTTGCAGCGTTCACAAGCAACTTCCAGCGTCCACCAGCGATCTTCAGCACTTCGAGCGTCCGTTAGCGTCAGCGGCTACGAAACTACAGATATTGACTGGCGGCCGGCAGTGTCTACCAGTGTCCAACAGCGTCCGCCAGCGGCCATCAACATCTCTAGGAAGGCTAGGAGAGTATGGATGTCGATATGGCGTCTACCAGCGATTAGTATATAGTACAGGGAAGTAGGAGGGAGCAGACAGCTGGACTGGGCGCCGAGAAATTGGGGCTTGTGCAACCACACCTTACTACTGCACAGTGATGTACTTCTGGTCGCTGGTGAACTCTGATGTCAGCTGGTGGAGGCTGTCACAAAGTATGAGCGCAACCTTAAATAGCTCATCTCTTGTAGGTGCGCCGTCGTTTGGCACGCTCATCAGCTCCGCGTGTTACGATTGTCCTGTCTCACATTCCTAGTATTCCACCAAACGCCACGGTATATCCGGCAAGGATTCACAACCGCAGGATTCAAGCATCGGATGAAAACAGGTAATTTGACGGTAGATATATTTGTGAAAAGGTTTGGCTTTGCATGGATCTGACATCTGTATTGTTCGAAATGTCTCAAGAATACTGACTTGATACTTTTTCCCTGTGGACAAGGCGATGATGATGACTAATACAACGGTGACATGGACAGGACCAGACATTCTTAGTACCTGCAAGTCTTAATGTCATCTGATGTCGTAATCGTAACAGTAACATGAATCACAGTCACTCTTACCTTCTTCACCACAGAGAGTCAGGACAGCCAACGTTCCTGCGGGTCTGATACAACGAAATGAACTTCCCACGTCGTTCACTAGACACCATATCTTATCTTATCTTATCAACTCCTTCATGTTCCACGAGCATTTATTCCCAGTTATTCAACCTGTTTAAACCTGATTCGAAACTCACTGGTCTTTGTGATCTTATCGTATCTTATCAACTAACGTGGAGGTGGTGTGTGGCAAGTGGCACGGTTAGAACGCTTGCGCGCATACAGCAACCTTGCCGGCACCAATGATTTACATCAAGTTTACGGCAGAACGATGTTTTTGTACAAGATTTCTGAAAGTATGTCAAATATTCGTAATAACCCACCGCAATGTTGAGCCGACCTGGTGTCTGACTTTGACTTATGGAGTCACAGGCGAATCGTCGTACATCTTCCCAAAATCGTATCCAATTCCGGAAGGATATAACTTTTCAACTTCGTAGTCTGTAGCATTAACTAGCTGGCCATTCGTCATTGGATTTTCTTTTGAACGTTGTTCCGTCAAACGAACAAAAGCCACAAAGGCTCCCACATCAAACTCATCCCACTTGAAAGGTGTAGGATGACTGACGAGATGCGGGTACCACTTCCATTTCACCAATTACTACTTAATTTGGTATTCCCATCTTTTCTTCTGTCAAACGAGTCTTTCTATTGAACACAACCACTTGGAGCTTTGGATTGGCAGCGGTCCAAACTCATCTCCCGCCAATGCTGAAGCTGCCTCACAGTGCTGGGCAGCCATGTATTCGATCATTTTTCTGGTAATGATTATCACGGAGTTGTTCTGCTATGAGATTAGTTTGGGCTTCAATGAATGAGACTGTGCTGTGGTACTGCACTACTAAGATTCTGACAGGAATGAATGGGATGAAAGTGTGATTCTTTATGGACAACCTTTTGCTCGCTTCAGTGCTCAAGCATCTCGTATAAAGTATTGCTTTTGCAAAGCGTGCCATACTCGTTTGAGGCACAAGATGGTTGGTTTCATTTCCTTTCCACAAATATTTCCTTTGATTTTTTTTGAAGTTGAGCACCACCTGTGAACTGCATCTCGCGAATCTGAAGCGCTTTTTTGAAAACAGCCCTTCATGTGGTATATGGACCTTTGAGAAAAGATGGGAGAGCAAAAAAGATTTCCGTTGAGTGGTTCTGGGAACTAGGAGTGGGTAGCATTTTCCGAGGAAAGCTAAACTGAGGCAATCTCGAGATCCGTTAGAAGTAAACAGGTAGTGGGATGAACTATGGTGATGTGGATGCTAGTCGAGCTTTATGTAAAAAAAAGGACAAGAAATCTTTGAAGCGTCCAGATGACACCCTCCATGGTCCGAGCGCAGTGCAAAAATCACCCGCTACGGGTTGCGAGATTTGAAGTGGAAGAATAGGATTGAAAGACACTTCCTGCGATCAAGTGGTCCTCAAAATGACTCCGTGCCTTTGGAATTGTTATACGCGTTCACAGAGAACGTACCACTTTCGTCCCTCAAAACGGCGAGATAAAGAAGTTAGAGACACGTGAGCGTTGCAACGCGTGCAACATCATACTGTAGCTGTGCGAGACAACGGTTCACAAGCTCCCATTCCGTCGTGCGCGGCGCTTGGCACCTTGCCATCTTTGGTGATCCGCGCCTTCCATAGCGATTAGAGCGAAAACCTCGCACCAATGGATTTGAGTTGAAGACGCTCAGAGTTAGTCTGCTTAGATTTCCATAGTCTTTGCGAGCGCGGTTCTGATTGAGAGGATGTGCTGGAGAGCAGCAAGCCTTTCAAGTTCCATCTCTGCAAGCGAAGAGAAGGATTTGAACCGGAGACCAGTTAGGTCGTTTCAAGAATCCATGATCTTCAATGAGGAGGACGGAAAATGAAGAGCATCTGCTTATTCGACTCACTTATTCTATCGACTGTTCAAAAAAGACTGAAAACCTTGATCCCAGGTCTACCTTCAAGCACGAATATTGCATCGTTTGGCCAGGAAGTGCCTGGCGCTCATGCCACAGAAGCCGGCCTAAGAAGACCCTCAGTCACCAAAATCGATAAAAACCTGCTTTTGGGCGTTATTGACGTCCTGATTCCTTACTTATTTCTCTTTACTTCACATCCTCCTAACTGGAATCCTGCCTGCAGGGTGTGAAACATAAACAGATTGAATGGTCTTTAGTTCAAGTCCCACGAGTTAAGCTTGGCGCTCAAGTCGCTATGGGAAGCGCGGATCACCAAAGATGGCAGAATGCCAGAAGCGCCGGGCGCGACAGGTGCCGCGTGGAAGTTTAGGAGTCGTAGCCGTCTACGTCCTTCATCGTCCAGGACGCCGCCATCACTGCTAAAGAAAGGTCTGTGTTCAGGGTGTTCAGCGAGGTTTCTTTCTTCTTCTCTTTTTACTGGGGACTACTTAGGCCACTACTTCATGACTAAGCCAACTACCCGTAACACTTAATCGCGCTAATTGCCTTTGAGTGATCGGGAAAGTATGGATGTCGGTCTGGCGCTGTGGCATGTGCGATCACATGCTATCACACCATACTAATACACAATATCGTACTACTGGTGGCCGTTGGACGCTTGGCCGCTGGTGGGCGCTGCTCACAAAGTATGAACGCGGCTAAGACGGCTTATCTATTGAGCAGCGTTCACACTTCGCGACAGCAACGACGATCGCCGCAATCTTCGGTACGTGACAGAGCGCGCTCCAATGCTATTGATTACAATAAGACCTCTCCGAGCGCTATAGGTAAGTATCCGCTAAATTTGTGCTTTTTTTTACTTGCTTATCTCAAGTACTAAAGCTTGTTTTGTCGCGTAAAACGATCGCTGCTATTGCCGCGATCGCGCATATGCCACCATAGGCTGCGTTTATAGTTTGCAACGACGTTGTCGACGTCGATATAACAGGCGACAGTCTTCCAAGCCTGGATACGTATCGATGCGACGTGACCACGTAACCGACGTTTTCGGCGACTACGTTCAGAAGAGGAGATACGTATGGACTGATGTTGAAAACGTCGGTTACGTCAGCTACCTCGGCTCGATAAGCATTCACTCCTCGGAAGGTTGTCGCCGCTCACGTGGCTCACGTCCGCCGGTTACGTCGTTGAGTCGATTACGAAGGATCAATACGTATTTCAACTTCACGAACTAGTAGTAGAAAACGTCGGTTACGTCAACATCGGTGACGTCGTCGTAAGGTATGAACGCAGCCTTATGGGTGCGGCGTCGTTCGCCACGCCCATCAGCGTCGTGTATTACGACTGTCCTGTCACATATTCCTACCATGACACCAAATGCCCCGGTATAGAGGGAGGGGACAAAAAAAGAGAACTTCGACAGAGTCACATATCAGCAAAGTTTTCGCAGCCCAGACAGAGGACGTGGATACGAGTACCAGGGCGGAAGATACCCAAGATGTTCCTCGATAAGCAGGAGCAGGCTCTCGCCCATCACCTTCATGTACACCAAAATATGAAGTCATCTCCAGTCGCAGCCTGACTAGAAGACCTTTGGAATTCACGTCACCTCCAAACAGCTGCGAAACTTCTAGTATGGAGTCACCCATGGATAGCTACCTGGAGACCAGTACTCTCGATCTGGAAGACCTCCAACATCGAGCAGCTCCGACAACGTCGCTACGGTCCAGGATATCATCTTCGCAGTCGCCAAGGCGCGGGTTGATGGTATGGACCGGAAGTTCCTGGAATGGGAAGACCGATATTTTCTTCGTGGACCCCGGCTGAAAGTGAACGCTGACGGTTACATCGACCAACTCGTGGAGAATATCCTGCCTTCATGTCATCGCCTGTACCTTCTTGGAAACTTCGTACTGCTACAGGATTGGGTGCCTCCACACGGAATCGAAGGGCGTTGGAAAAACTCTCGCCTACTTGGAATGGAAGGGCGTTGAGTACCTGAAGAAGACGGAATATCTAGCTCGTCACCTGACTAAACCCCTCGATTACCGGGTTTGGGCGGAGCTCAATAGGGTGGTCTACAGTGGCGGAGAAATCAACGACCTCGCTGAACTCAGGCACCGAATCACGGTCGCGTGGCAGAATCTCTCGATGGCGCTCGTCCAGAAGGCTGTGGCGGAGTATCATGATAGTATAATGCTGTTGATTATGGTAGTGGAAATGTCCAATCTGGATTCAATAAAGTGTACTTATAGAAGCTATGAATGTCAAGGAAGAAAAGTGTCTTTTTTGATCACGAGCGCAGGATTAAAGCATCTTGTGGATAAAAGCAGGCAATTTGACAGTATTTCACACTCACAAATGCGGCCGACGTTCAGGCGGGTCTGATGCGATGAAATGAACTTCTAGCTCCACACTCAATGCTGTAGCAGTACACAATTCCAAGAAGGTACAGGCGATGACATGAAGGCAGGATATTCTCCTCGAGTTGGTCGATGTAACCGTCAGCGCTTCACTTTCAGTCCGGGGTCCACGAAGAAAATATCGGTCTTCCATTCCAGGAACTTCCGGTCCATACCATCACCTTGGCGACTGTGGTGAAGATGATGTCCTAGACCGTGGCGACATTTTTGGAGCTACTCGCGCCATCCATGGGTGACTCCATACTAGGATTTTCGCAGCTGCTTTGGAGGTGACGTAAATTCCAAAGGCCTTTGGCCAAAAGAACTTTGCTGATGTGTGACCCTGTCAAAGTTCTTTTTTTTGTCCCCTCCCTCTATACCGGGGCATTTGGTGTCATGGTAGGAATATGTGACAGGACAGTCGTAATACGCTTCGCTGATGGGCGTAGCGAACGACGCCGCACCCATAAGGCTGCGTTCATACCTTACGACGACGTCACCGATGTTGACGTAACCGACGTTTTCTACTACTAGTTCGTGAAGTTGAAATACGTATTGATCCTTCGTAATCGACTACACGACGTAACCGGCGGACGTAAGCGACGTGAGCGGCGACAACCTTCCGAGGAGTGAATGCTTATCGAGCCGAGGTAGCTGACGTAACCGACGTTTTCAACATCAGTCCATACGTATCTCCTCTTCTGAACGTAGTCGCCGAAAACGTCGGTTACGTGGTCACGTCGCATCGATACGTATCCAGGCTTGGAAGACTGTCGCCGATTACATCGACGTCGACAACGTCGTCGCAAACTATAAACGCAGCCTAAGCTGGCATTTGCGCGATCGTTGAAGAGACGTGAAGTGAAGAGAAATAAGTAAGGAATCAGTAATCAGAAAGTAGGGAATCAGATAGCAATTCAACCGTATCACCACCGCCTCATTGGCTTAGTGGCAGAGCGTCTGTCTTGTAAACAGAAGGTCGCTGGTTCGATTCCAGCATGGGGCAGTTCTTTTGCTGCCCAGAAATGTGCCGCGCTTATAGTGCTGGACATATTGCTGAATCAGACATTATTGAATAAAGGACTCCACAATGTAACCACTCTTGATCCAGCACCAGTGTCGCCTCATTGGCTCAGGGGCAGAGCGTCTGTCTAGTAAACAGAAGGTCGCTGGTTCGATTCCAGCATGAGGCATTCCTTTTGAACGAGTTTCTAAAACAGAGTTATCTGCTATCCACACTCGCCCTTGAGCTAATATTGGGCAGTTGTGCGTTCGCAAATGGGAAGAAGATTTTCATTTCAGTTTTTTTTTCGGGCTTCATAGCACTTGAGGCCTTGAGAAGCTTGTTCAATTCCGGCCCTGGTCAGACTTTTTGGTGCCTCTAACAGTTGTTGAAGGTGACTGCGCCGCTATGCGGTGCTGTGGCAAGTTTTACACAGTGCAGATTTGCTCAGAAAACACGTAAATCTAAAATTTATTGAACAATGGAGGCGGAGATGGTGTAGTGACAAGTGGGGCGCTCACCATTCGCGCGGTCCCGGGTTCGAATCCCGGGTCGACTCCCGCCCAGGCCAACCAAGCCTTCTACCCTCCGGGGACGGTGATTGGTACCAGATTCTGGGAGGATAAAACACTGACTTGTACATCGGCTGGCCACCGCAAGTCATTGTATAGGCCACATCGCATTCAATAAGCCACTACGATTCTGAATGGAAGTAGAATGCGTGCCGCATCCCACAAAGGGATTGAAGACTTTATCCTTTTATCCTTATTGAACAATGAAGCGATTACCACCGGTTGCCTGCTTGGCCTATTGGATAAGGCGTCTGACTTCATCAGAAGATTGCCAGTTCGATCCCGGCCGTGGGCTTACGTTTTGCCGTTCCTTTGAAAATGGGATTCCATCATGGCTCGTAGGATGGATTTCAGCGGGGTTCAGAAACCTGCGATAAGCGATCTCATCGATCGCGAGAGCCAGTGCGGAAAGATCTCAGCGGGGTTCCAGAGCCCATGCAAGAATCTTTTCCATCCTCATCAAAGACCGCGTAAGGAGGGGTCTCATTGGGGGTCGAAGAGCACTCAAAGAAGCATCTCAGCCATTTGGAGACTCCCTCCCCCAACGTCGTTTCCTTCCATGGTATCCCCTGATCTCAGAGGCCCCAGAACTTGCAGAGATGGTTTGGGGGTACATAAGAGGATGTACCCAGTCTCATAATGATGCTCAACTTTTCAGCACTGCGTGAAGTAAGTGAGGATGTCTCGTTGGTCCATGAGGTTCGACGGCGGAAGCGCGTGTGAACGTGGGCCACGGTAATGTGTCTTTAAATCAGTTTCATCTGCAGTAATTCGGTCTTGAACTCCCCCCCCCAAAATGTATGAAGCCTTTTTGCTGAAAAAGATGCTTATTATTATGCGATGTTTGGATGTTTGGCGCATTTCGTGCATAACATCACATCATCACATGCTGCCTACCTCACTTCCGTAGTTTCACGATTCTCTGTCAAGTGAAGCATGAAATAGTTCCTTAGCAACATCTAGGTACAGTCATGATGTCTGTAAGCGACGGGGCGTGTGACAGGCACTGGAAGGCTCCAAGTCGCTCTTTACCAACAAGGGTCCCTTCCTGAGTCCGCAGCAAGTGCCGGGAGAATGATCCGATAAAATTGTTCTGTCCAATTCAGGCCTCTTCACACGCCCTAATGCCCTAATGCTTACAGGGATCATGACTATACAGGGGGGGGGGCCAAAAAAAAGTCACTTTGACCGAGTCACATATCAGCAAAGTTTTCGCCCCCAGACAGAGGACGTGGATACGAGTACCAGGGCGGAAGATACCCAAGATGTTCCTCTATAAGCAGGAGCTGGCTCTCGCCCATCACCTTCATGTACACCAAAATATGAAGTCATCTCCAGTCGCAACCTGACTGGAGAAGACCTTCGGAATTCATGTCACCTCCAAACAGCTGCGAAACTTCTAGTATGGAGTCACCCATGGATAGCTACCTGGAGACCAGTACTCTCGATCTGGATGACCTCCAACATCGAGCAGCTCCGGCAACGTCGCTACGGTCCAGGACATCATCTTCACCCCATTCACCAAGGCGCGGGTTGATGGTGTGGACCGGCCGTACCTGGAATGGGAAGACCGATATTTTCTTTGTAGACCCCGACTGAAGGTGAGCGCTGGCGGTTACATCGAAGCAACTCGAGAAGAATATCCTCCCTACATGTGGTCGCCCGTACCTTCTTGGAGACCTTGTGCTGCTACAGGTTTGGGTGCCACCACATGGAATCGAAGGGTTTTGGAAAAACTCCCGCCTACTTCGAATGGAAGGGCGTTTCGTACCTGAAGAAGATGTAATATTGAAGTATGTCCCCTGACCTGAACCCACTCAATTACCTAGTTCGGGCGGAGTTCAATAGGGTGGTCTACGGTGGCGGAGAAATCGACTATCTCGCTGATCTCAGGCACCACATCGCGGTCGCGTGCCAGAATCTCTCGATGGCGCTCGTCCAGAAGGCTGTGGCGGAGTGTCATGATAGTATTTAATATGCTCTTTAATATGGTGGTAAAAATGTCCGATAAGAATTTAATAAAGTGTAACTTATAGCGCCTCGAAAGTCAGTGAGGCAAAATGACTTTTTTTTGGCCCCCCCTGTATATCCTGCATTATGATTGTTGCTATATTTACCAACAGCATAATCTCGTTCATCCTTAATTTGGCATTCATCCAAATTGGGGCAGTGGTGGCAACTTGTGACTCTTGAGTACGACGGCTTCGTGGTCAACCGAAAGTGCTGCATATCCAGCTGTCGCGAATAGCTTCCGAGACAGTGAAGAACTCTAGGGCCTCCTCAAATGCATGTGCACAGTGTAGAGCGACAGTGCTCAGGCCATACCTTGACGCTGGAACAGGGGGGGGGGTGGTAGTGGTGCGTGTAATCAGCTGTGAAACGCGGTGAGGTTTGTTAGTTCAAGATGTGATTAGTGTTTTTGGGGTGCGAGACGTTTCATGTTCCCATTCGCTTTCTCTTACACTTCATATCTTGAGGGTGGGGAGGGTGTGTCTGCATGATGTTGATGTTTGCTCAGGAACTATTTCATGCTTGTGGTAGGCAGCATGTGATTATGTGATATTATGCACGGAATGCGCCAAACAACAAAAATAATAAGCATCTTCTTCAGCAAAAAGGCTTCATACATTTGGGGGAGAAGAGGGGGTGGGGGGGGGCCTTCAAGACCGAATTACTGCAGATGAAACTGATTTAAAGACACATTCCGTGGCCCACGTTCACACGCGCTTCCGCCGTCGAACCTCATGGACCACCGTCACGAGACATCCTCACTTACTTCACGCAGTGCTGAAAAGTTGAGCATCATATTGAGACTGGGTACATCCTCTTATGTACCCCCAAACCATCTCTGCAAGTTCTGGGGCCGTGAGATCAGGGGATACCATGGAAGGAAACGACGTTGGGGGAGGGGGTCTCCGAATGGTTGACATGCTTCTTTGAGTGCTCTCCGACCCTCAATAAGACCCCTTCTGACGCGGTCTTTGATGAGGATGGAAAAGATTTTTGCATGGGCTCTGAACCCGCTGAGATCTTTCCGCACTGGCTCTCGCGATCGATGAGATCGCTTATCGCAGGTTTCTGAACCCCGCTGAAATCCATCCTACGAGTCATGGTGGAATCCCGTCTGTAAAGGAACGGCAAAACGTAAGCCCACGGCCGGGATCGAACCGGCAATCTTCTGATTAGAAGTCAGACGCCTTATCCATTAGGCCACGCGGGCAATCGATGGTAATCGCTTCATTGTTTAATAAATTTTAAATTTACGTGTTTTCTGAGCAAATCTGCACTGTGTGAAAGTTGGCACAGCACCTCATGGCGGCGCATATCACCCTCGACAACTGTGAGAGGTAGCAAAAAGTCTGACCATGGCCTCAATCGAGCCAAGAAACTTCTCAAGGCCTAAAGTGCTATGAAGCCCGAAGAAAACTGGAATGAAAATCTTCTTCCCATTTGTAACGCACAACTGCCCAATATTAGCTCAAGGGCGAGTGTGGATAGCAGATAACTGTTTTAGAAACTCGTTCAAAAGAAATGCCTCATGCTGGAATCGAACCAGCGACCTTCTGTTTACTAGACAGACGCTCTGCCCCTGAGCCAATGAGGCCACATCGGAGAAAGACTAAGAATGCTTCACATTGTGGCTTCCTTTAATTAATAATGTCGGATTCAGCAATATGTCCAGCACAATAAGCGCAGCACATTTCGCGACGGCAAAACCCATGCCCCATGCTGGAATCGAACCAGCGACCTTCTGTTTACAAGACAGACGCTCTGCCACTAAGCCAATGAGGCAGAGGTGACCCTTTCGAACTGCTCTCTGATTCCCTCTAATGTACAGCTCTTCATTTTCGACTAAACAGAACTTTGGAACACTCACAGTGTTACTTAAACTTACTTGCTGCGCGCAAAAAGTCCCATGCTAAAATCAAACCGGAGACCTTCATTTCACCGGACTAACGCTCTGTCCGTTATGTTATGAGGGGCTGTTAGTACCTTTCGGCCAAAGATAAATTATCTCACACCATCTACAGATGTTTCAATGATAAATATATGTGCCCTGTGCCCTACTGGTTGGAAAAAAAGTAAAGAAGTAAAGTAAAAAGTAAAGTTAAGTACGACCCGTACTGCAGCCGGACCACGGGACCCCTTTTTGTGGGAGAAAAGCACTGCCATCATGCCAAAACGTTTGCTTTAGCATGGTCTCTCAACATTTTCGTGTCTCCTGAGCAATGGACCCGGGATGCAAGACATGCACTGCTCGTCGCGCTAATCGTCATCAATTCGAAGCGCTAGCAAAAATCAAGCTCACGACAGGGATCGAACCGACGGTCTTCTGATGAGAAGTCGGATGCCTCACCCATCGGGGCCACGCGGGCACGGAGAATGAAAGCCCTGTTTTATCATCAAACACATTCACTATTTTCGTGCTTGCATATGTAGGTGATTGGGACCTGTGTCCCCCCCCCCACCTATGACCCGTTTCAGTTCCTCAGCTGTTTCTGCTCATATGATCAGCGCGGACTGTGCCGTTGTGCTACGATAACCATCTAACTCAGGGTACACCTCTGTTCGATAAATTCCGACAGTGAGGGGAGGGGGATGGGAGAGGGGCGAGAGGGGGGGGGGTCGTACGTGGTAGGGAGAAGTCGTATGAAAGTTTTTGCCAGTTCTTGAAGCTCCGCGATTTCTCGGGCTATATTTCCTCCCCTTCTCAATTCTAGAAAAGCACAATTCCCGGAAAAGTGGTAAGAAAATGGGAGCACTTGGGGAAATACTGGTTGGATAAAGAAGGGGGAGGGTACCGGAGGAGGAACTTCAGAGGAGACCATCATTTCACGCACCATTATATTCTATCCTGTCCACACTGAAACTTGGAAAGGCGCAGTTTGTCGACGAGGGGGCATTTTGCTTTCCATAGATGTGTCGACCCATCTAGGTAGCCGTTTCTCGAGTTGACACGTTTTAGGATAGTGGCTAGACGATCTTACTTCAGCTTCACAAGAGTTCACAAGTTTTACCAGAGTGAGATTTGTAAACCGGAACTAGGGAAGCAATGATAATACAAAATGCCCCCCCGTCGACAAACAGCGCCCTGGGAAATTACTGTGCACCGAGTGTCATACAGGGGGCAGTTTGGCGACGGGGGGGGGGGGGGGTGGGCATTTTGCACTTTTGCTACTTCCCATCGACGTGTCGACCCATCTAGACAGCCTCTTCTCGAGTTGACAGGTTTTACCATGATGCTCCAGCCTCACAAGAGCTTGCAGGGTTTACCAGAGTGAGACATGTAAGCTGGAACTAAAGAAGCAACGAAAGTGTAAAATGCCAATTCTCTGACGCCAAACTGCGCCGTCATACAGTGCATAACACCAGTCGGAAGTGTCAGGGTATCAGGGGAGTGGTCCAGTAGAGGACAGTGCCTGTGTTTCTACCAATTGCAGCTCATCAGGCTTGCAAACAACCAATAGGATCGCAACCGCAGCCTCCCAATTATTCACGTCCTCCCCCCCCCCTAACCGCCCGACCCGCAGCGCTGATGCGCACTATACCGCGCTTCAGCACCGCGTAAAAAGCAGTTGCGATATGATGAAGTATGTCGACTTGATAATCAATCATTCTTTATCATTAATGTGATTATTTGTTTTATAACATTAGCTCCCCTAACCATTACTTATTATTAGCTTACCAATTATATTATACCAGCCGGCGCGCCTCCTTCTGAGATACAGCACGGCTTCGTCGAGCGGGCGCGGCTCCGCCGCGCTTACCTTCTTCCACACATTTCATTAGCCGCCTAGTATCAGGCTTTTCTTTTACCTGAACAGGTGGTCAACATTCTTTGACCAATAGCATCATACCTGCTCCTTTCAACACTATTACGGTGTATGGAGTGGTGGTAAGGAGCGTTGATCAAGTGGACAGATGAGAGAAAAGCCGGGTATTAGTCGAGCATTTGATCATACGAATGCAGGTAGGCGCGATGGAGCCACGCCCCGCAAAGCCGGGCCGTATCACAGAGGAGGCCTGGAGTGCTCTGGAACCGCTTGAAGAATTTTTGAGGCTGACCCTCACCTTGACGCACGCTCCGCCCACAACGTATGCCTCGCGCTTCTCAACTAATAACCCCTCGCTGATCTTAAACTACTTTTTCCTGGTGTCTGGAGTGCTCTGGAAGCGTTTTGCGAATTTTTTAAAATGGCTCCACCCCCTTGGGGCACGCTCCTGCCTCGCGCTTCTCAACTGATAACCCCTCGCTGATCTTAAACTACTTTTTCCCGGTGTCTGGAGTGCTTTGGAACCATTTTGCGAATTCTTCCCGAATTTGGCTCCGCCCACCTCGGTGCAGGCCACAACGGGAGTGCCTCGCACATTCCTTACATTTGATCACTTGGGGACCATAATCCACTTTTTGGCACCATCTGCAGTGATTTAGGACCAAACTACGACTTTTTATACTGTTCCTCGTGCTCAAGCCCACTGTGGGCACGCCCACCCACTGTGGGCGGGCCTCAGCACGCCGCAAACATGGTGGACTCTTGCAGATATTCTTCTTCGTCATGGACTTTTCTGCGCTCTCTAAACATTTTCGGGTTACCAACCTTTGTGGGAAGCGCCGCCCATCTCAAGTACGCCCCGCCCATTTCGGGTGTCTCTCCTCCATTTGGTGTGCCAACCCAGTGCTAACCTAATTCCACTTTTTCCAGTCTCCGAGCTGCTTCGTAGCCAAGTTATGGTGATTTTTCAGTGACACGGGAAGCGCCGCCCATCTCAAGTACGCCCCGCCCATTTCGGGTGTGTCTCCTCTGTTTGGTCAGTCAGGCCTTTGTTAACTTACTGCACTGTTTCCTCATCTCGGGACTGCTCTGGAACCGAGTTATGACTTTTTTCAGTGACATCGCTAACTTTTGACGCACGCCCCGCCCACTGTGGGCGGGGCTTACCATGGGTCATGGGTGCTATTTAGGTTTTGTCCCATGCTCTATCCATCCCCACCATGACCCGACCTCTCCAAGTTCTTCTTCACGGAATGCTCAATAGAAGGTGGAAAAACAGCTGAAAATGTCATTCATTGCGTGGCTGTTTTGATCAGTAATATATATCTACAGGACATAATCGCTAACAAAGCTTACCAGGCAGCTGTAATTGAACAGTTTAAGCAGGCAGTCTACAGCTCCCGCTTGAGCGCAGGTGGAAACTATATCTTCGATGTCTCCCCTATTTGTGTGCTTTTTTGTTGTTTGATTTCTTTACCCACTGGTTTAACATTTCGTGAAAGAGAAATGCCACGCAATGGCTCATGAGGATTACTTCCGTCATCTGACCGCCAAGTGAGATCTTCTTCATTTTCATGAAAACCCTCCCTTTTGTTCTCTTAGATTACAAGTTCGGAAAAACAGGCTGGTTACAATACCCTGGAGGTTGCGCGTGAAACTTGAACTTGTTGGCTTGATTATGATTATTTACAAAAATAAATTTATAAGTTACAAATACTCTATTGCAAATAACTATAAAAAGATAAGTAGGCTGGTTAAAAGTATTCTCATTAGCAACGATGTTCAACACTAACTCTCATTTTATCCCTACAATTTTGATTTACCTTTGTAATCAGCTCGACAGTGTCTTTTACTCAACATTCCCTTAGTTTAGTGTTTCTTTTACTTTTACTCAACATTCCCTTAGTTGGTTTAGCCCATCTACACCAATCCAATTTTCTTCCTCTTACACGTATTTAGTACTCAAAACTGTTATAACATTCTCTCATTTTTACTGTACAAAATGTGGGACATGTTAAAAAAAAGAAGAAAAAACAAAAAAAGAAGGGAAAAACGCGCAGGGCCTACTAGTTAATAACAAGGATAGCAAATGTGAAATAATCTTAAATGCAAATTATGTGTATAGCTGTATAAAATTTAAACATGTTTATAAACTAGCAACAAATCTGTGTTATCTGAAAGTTAGGGAATGTTCGTAATAGCTTTAGTAACCTTGGAACAAATGCGGAGTTAACAATAAAAACAGTTTGTGAGCATAGAGGTATGAGGAACGTCAATCGACAAAAATGCAATCTAGACGAGATGGATATAGGTAATAAAAAACGACCACTGGCCGCGTGTTGGACCACTGGTCCCGAAAAAAACACCACTGGTGTCGGAGGCAACCGCCTCATAGAAAAAAGTGAGCGAAGGATATAGGAATGTGAGAAACAAGATATGACCCGTAAGACGGAACTGGTATTTCATTGAACTCGGGTTACCCTCGAAGTTCAATGAACACCAGTACAGTCCAATTAGAAACAAAGAAACAAACATGGGGAAATGCATACACTCCACAGCACAGATGATCCGTTTCGCCCGGTGTCGTAGACGAATCATCGAAGTCTTACCAACCCCCCAGGCTCGTCAGTACGACAGGGTTGAAGACATGGACATAGACTACACAGGGGAAGGAGCTAAGAAATAGGACAAAAAGAGAAAACATGTAGAAAAAGCTCACGTGTAAAATTCATGCAATAAAAATGAGAAGGAATTGTACAGC
>MU951750.1:0-23001 GCA_036418165.1 Cooperia oncophora
GCACTGCTGACACGCTCCGATTGACTTTGTGGTAATGAGTGTTCGTACGACCTGACCTGATGGTAAACGCGGAAATCCGACCGCTTCGTGACCTGCTCCTCTGCTTTTGCGAAATTACACACACCGATGTACACACTCCTGAATATTTCCCTTCCTCACGTTCAAGTGGAACTCAGTTCAACAAAATAACGAAAGTCCAAAGTCTGCATTCGTAAAAGGCACAGGCCGCGGTAACAGGAGGGGTGAAGACCCTCAATCCGTATGCCCTTCGTATATGTACCTCATACAGTAGCAAAAGGAGATGAGGAATTCGCAATGATTGCGAGTTCTCGCCCTTGAGCTGCCGCGAACTGTGTCGTCAAATAATCATAACTTACCTAGCCAATCCATGCAAAGATTGTGGCGCGGGCATTTCAGCACGGTCAGAATCTGACTTTGACATCACTTTTATCTTTTTCGGTTCCGCAACCTGGTTTCGATCACTTGGCATGATGTTTCGGATCGACTGAAGTTGGAAATCAATCTTGCTAAAATTCACTCGAGCATATTCGATTGCAATATGCCAACCTCGAACATTCTAGACTCATGTTCTTGCTTTTCACGTTTCTCCTTCTTCTCTTTTCTCCTTTTTTCACTGCGTTTCTTCTTTTTATGCTTCTTTGCTCCACTTTCTTCAAGGTCATCTAATAGACGTTTGCTCGCGGATGATGAGAATTCCGACTCATCCCTGTCAATGGGTTTTTTCTTATTTGTTCTAGTTTAGTCTTCTGACAGAATACGAAATTTGCCTCCTGGTAAGGGGACCCCCGTTACAGTGCCGCGGCGAGGGGTTGGACGAGATTCGCACTAATTGTAGTACCTGATGGGTAGAACACGGAGTGGCTAAAGTACAGAATTGGCCACCATAAGTACTTTCGTTTTTTCTCAACCGCAAATTCTTCAAAAAAAAAAAAAAAACAAAAAAAAAAAGATGAAATGTTTTGCTAGCAAGCTTGATATCATCTGATAGGAAACTTCACGTAGTTTTAGAATATCAAAACGGCTTCGGTTGAGGGAATAATTTTTGTGGATTTTTTAGTCGTTGAAGTTGAAAGCGAAGTCGGCGAAAATTAGCACCTTCGACAACTGCCTCTATTACTAGTATAAACGCAAGCTGCCTAAAACGCTTAAGTGCGCTCCAACATTTGGAAAAGGTCGAGCTAGAAGTCCCAGCAAGGGGAATCTCACTAGGACGCTTCTGAACGAATTTCAAGAATTTGAAGTTACCAACCTTCACCTCGCCGATATGCGCGCAAGCTTCAACGTCTGTTCCACCTGAAATTTTATGCTAATATTTGAATGTTTCGCTGATATGTTTTGCATGTTCTGATAGCAAATTTCGTGCTCTATAACACTGCTATAGAAATCTGTTCTCCAGAGGTGTTTGCTTTCTGTTAAGTTCAGGTTATCATTACGGAACGCGAAGTCGTTGAGAACTAGCGTTCCCGTTCTCCACGAATTTTATGCTAACATTTGAATGTTTCGCTAATGTGTTCTATATGTTCTGATAGCCAATTTCGTGCTCTATAACACTGCGTTGCAGTTATTTTAAAAATCCGTTTGATGAACCTTGTTTTTCAGGTGGATAATATGGAATGTCAGGTCGATAAGCATCAGCACTTCAGACATCTCCTCCTTTTCGCATTCAACAGAGGTATCAGAGCTGCTGATGCTGCTCGGGAAATTCGCTAAGAGCTGTCCTAACACTAATCTGTTACTCTAAGCCTTACTCAAACCATGGCGATTCTATTGAGCTGCTCTAGGAGCTTTGAAGCTTCAGTGGACAGCGGTTGAGAGAGGAAGTCGGGAACTCTAATTCTCATCGACCTCACGTTCCGTAAAGATAACCTGAACTTAACAGAAAGTAAACAGCTCCGGAGAACTGATTTTTATGTTATGTTATAGAGCACGAAATTGGCTATCAGAACATATAGAACACATTAGCGAAACATTCAAATGTTAGCATAAAATTCGTGGAGAACGGGAACGCTAGTTCTCAACGACTTCGCTTCCTAATGAAACCTGAGCCTTAACAAGAAAGGCAAACACCTCTGGGGAAAAGATTTCGTATAGCATGTGTTATAGAGGCACAAATTTGCCTATTCAACATGCGAAAATCAATTTCAGCGAAAAACATTCAAATATTAGCATAAAATTTCAGGTGGAACAGACATGAGCTGCCCAATATCGGCGAGGTGAAGGTTGGTAACTTCAAAATTCTTGAAATTCGTTCCAAAGCGTCCTAGTGAGATTCCCTTGCTGGAACTTCTAGCTCGACCTTTTCCAAATGTATGGAGCAGCTTAAGCGATTTTAGCACTTCGACTATACGTAAATAGAGGCAGTTGTCGAAGGTGCTAATTTTCGCCGACTTCGCTTTCAACTTCAACGACTAAAAAATCCACAAAAATTATTCCCTCAACCGAAGCCGTTTTGATATTCTAAAACTACGTGAAGTTTCCTATCAGATGATATCAAGCTTGCTAGCAAAACATTTCATCTTTGGAACGAAATTTCCGGTTGAAAAAAAAACGAAAACTTATGTGCCAAACCAAATATAGCGTCCTATCTAGCTTAGACATACAAGCTAGCACCTTTCTGCGCGTCATCGCAAACGGGTAGCAGGTGGATGAACGAACCTGCAAGGAATTGGCTGGCACAAGTAGATTCCAGGAAAGCCCATCTATGCTGACATTGGGGCGCGATTTTTACGCTGATAGGTATGCCTCTCAAACCCTCTTTGTGCTAGGAGGTGGTGTACGTTTGCCAATGTCGATATGGTTGCACCTTCCTTAAAGTGCTAACACGGCGGAAGACGGGTGGAGAAAGTATGCCTACCCCTGACCAAGCTACGAGAAATATTAGGTTGTCCGGAAAGTTCTCAGCGTTTTGGGTGTTTCACTTTAAACGATCGTAACTTTTTAATACTCATCGGATTTAATCGAAATAGGCACCATTCGAATCAGCACACTTTTGCCAATGTGACAGCAGTCGAGAAATCCCATCAAAGTGAAAAACTGGTCGGTGGTCAAAAATTTACGAAACTTACAAAGGCTTTTGGCCTGTCCTGTTCGTGAATATTTCCCAGCAAGCGGAAGTTCCAAAAAAGTTGAAAAGGGAATAATCCTCGTTGGTGGAAAGGTCTGGAGAATATGGCGGGTTGAGGTAGAACTTCAACCCCCAATTCGTTCAATTTATGGATAGTGATTTGTGAAACGTGTGGGCGGGCGTTGTCATGCAAAGGAATCGGACCCTTTCTTTTGATAAGTGTTGCTGCATCTGACAAAATTTATGTATAATTTCGTCGATTCGTCACAGTAGTCTGCTGTGATGGTTTGGCCTGGTGATAAAAAGTTAAAGTGGATCACACCAGCCGATGACCACCAAGCCGTGACCAGAATCTTTTTTTCGTGAGGGTTCGGCTTTGAAAATTACCTCGGTGGTTCGTCGAAATCCAACCACTGTCCGGAACGTCTCCTGTTATCATACATGACCCATTTTTCATCACAGGTGACAATTCGGTCCAAAAACAGGTCGTTTCTGTTGCGCAAAAGCAGTGAAGAAGGAACCTCGAGACGTGCCGATTCCTGCCGGTCACTCCGATTGTGGGGCACCCAATTGTCGAGTTTTTCACCTTCCCAATGCGTTCCAGACCATCTGCAACAGTGGATTTGCCAAGGCCTAGCTCTTCTGCTATCTCTCGAACTGTTTGGGATGGGTCAGCCTCCAAAATCCCCCTCAAAATCCTCGTCAGATACTGCTTTAGGTCGACCCGCGTATGAGTTCATCTTCTAAGGCTGAAATCTCCAGAACGAAATTTGTTGAGCCATTGCCGCACAGTGCTTTCTCTAGCACTATTGGGCCCCACACCTGGTTAATTTGTTGAGCTGTTTCGATTGCGGATTGCCCCAATTTATAGTCGAAGAAAAAATCGTCCAAAGTGCTCTTTTCACATGCTTGAAAAAGTCTTAAAAAAAAGAGGATTCATCAAGCAATGGTGAAACAGCAATTATACCACCAGATAGCGCAAGAAAATCTCTACAGGATGTGCTACTGGAAGCAAGGCAGCAATTGAGTTCTTTAGTCAGCAGTTGATTTACAAAAAATAGCCGCTGCCACAAAACGCTGAGAACTTTCCGAACAACCTAATAGTAGTTTCGTTGCGCCCCTATCTCGAGGGTCTGGCGAGCATGTGAGATGGGAGAAATCACAATTAGGAAATGTTTTCCTGGGTCTAATTTATCTGGGGGGGGCGGGGTAAATGACAATGACAATAGGCAAGACACGTTGGCTGTGGAGTGCACCGCATTCATGAACACATAATGACGAAGCGAGGTGGCTAATGTGGACACTGACTTTGGAATCTGAGCTCAACATTTCCACCTTCAGAATTCTCCTCTTTTCCGCCCTCCTCCCTACTTATTGGGCACGGTTGGGTCGTCGCTCTCAACGACAGGGATAGATTAGGATAGAGGTCAGGCCTCTGACAGTAGTCGAGTACAAGCATCGAACAACATATAGCAATACATCAGCAACTCACTTTCTTCGTGATTTCTTCGATGAACTATCGGTAGAAAATGTTCTAAACATGCACTTATAGGCAATATTTACCACCAGTCCGTAATCTAATGACTAGGGCGATCGCCACCGCAGATGTGGTAATGATCCAGGTCACGACCAAGCTTATATAGTTTGGAGAAAATGACAAACGATGGTGGCAGTGATTTTACTGGAAGACGGTCAAGAAAATCGTAACTTGCCGCCCCGTTGTGCCGCGCACGACATTCAGTGCCACAAAGGGCACTTTGGGTGGGTGCTTTACAGTAATGAGAAAGTGAACGCCTCCAGTTTACGGTCCCGCACCCCCCTTCCCACCTGCTCAGGTACTGCATACTAGAGAAAGAGAACTGAAATTAGAGGACAGTATATACGGCTCTGATCTATCCACCTGCCGCACGCGGTCGGAGAGAGCGCTGGCTACACCCATCAGCACGGGATATTGCGATTGCCATGTCACAATGTCACATAACCAGTCTCATGATGTGGTACGCGTTGCCTTAGGAGGGGAGACGGTAAAGAGGATCGTAATTCGCCGCACCGCCACGCGCGGCGATGGGCGCGGCGTTTTCATAACTCGTTTTAACCTGTCGAAGCACCGGACTTCATGTAGACCCCGTCATCGTAGACACTCATTACTGTTTTCGGTCCTTAATTGCATGTTGTCGCCATCTACTGCCTGAAACCATCGTCCTTTGCGGGCGGGACGTCGCACGCGACGCCCAGCAGCGCGGCAAATTACGATCCTCTTGTCACATACCCCCTTAGGAGATAGAGTTGATATGCAGCGCCTCGCCATCTCAACATGGCATTAGTGTTGCGTGTGGGCTCTATCTCCCGAGCCAACTCGCCTCGACTGAGAGTGACGCACCAAGCCCTAACTCCCTCCTCCCCAATCCCAATAACCAGCATCGGTTGCGTACATCGGCCTCGAAGGAGTTGATGAAATGCAGAGAAGGGCCTCCTCTCTAAGGCTGCGTTTATACTTTGCGGCAGCGTAGCGTAGCGCTTCCAGCGTACGCCAGCGGCAGTGCCGGGGAGAGGATGCATATCGATCTAGCGTTCCCAGCGTCACCAGCGTTTTCTCCAGCGTTTCACCAGCGTTTTGCTAGCGTTTGCAGCGGCAGGGGAGTAGAGACTATGTGGCCGTAAGAGACGCGGAATCGACGTGTATTGTAGAGACTATGTGGCCGTCAGAGACGCAGAATCGATGTGTATTGTAGAGACTATGTGGCCGTCAGAGACGCGGAATCGACGTGTATTGTAGAGACTGAGGGCGAGTGAGAGACGCGCAATCGATGTGTTTTGTACCCTCCAGCTCTCCCATAGTCTCTACTCCCCTGCCGCTGCAAACGCTAGCAAAACGCTGGTGAAACGCTGGAGAAACGCTGGCGTACGCTAGCGTGACGCTGGTGACGCTGGGAACGCTAGATCGATATGCATCCTCTCCCCGGCACTGCCGCTGGCGTACGCTGGAAGCGCTACGCTACGCTGCCGCGTATAAACGCTGCCTAAGAGAGCGTCAAAATGTATCGAACCATGTAAAGTAGTTTAAACAGTACCTGGACGAAGGCGCTTTGTAACGCTTGGACTCCTCCTTCTCCATGACTTTTTTCCTAAACATATCTTTTTGAAAAAGCGCTGGGTTTGATAGAGGTATAGACGCAAGCTGACCGCACGAAAGGCGTTTTGATCTACGTATCATTGGTCAAAGTGCAAGTGGCAAGCGATACGGCTTAACCAGAGGTACAGGACGGAAACCGATGCGGGCCCCGCACGCAGGGATAATTGTGCCTCTTCCGCCGGCTCAAATATCGCCTTGCTTAGTTTTTTTCTAAACAGGAGCACCATTATAGCGCCTAACCAAGGGGCGACATGCCGACCTAGACAACCTCTCGCCCACAAGTGGCCGTGCAGTCACATCAACGCTGGTACTCTTATCGTTTCGATATGAACCCTTGCTACATGGATTTATGAATACATACGTGCAGCCCTATAAATGGTTATTGACATGAGGCCAACGGGGAACTCGTCCAGAAACGTGTTCTGAATTCTCGTCCAATGCCGTACAGAACAAAAGTTTTTTACATGTTTTTGGCCGTTTAACCTCTCTTTTTCGTCATTTTCATATACCGCCCCTGCTAGTATTTCAGAGCAACTACCTGGTACCTTCAAAGATACGCTGTCCGCTCCCCTCAGAGGATCCTTATCCTTCCCACGTGCAGGGTAGTTGGGGTTCGCTACTATAGGAGTGCGCCACTTACCTAACTCGTAGAGGTGCTGAAATGGCGCGGGTGCTGAGAGAATGCCATTTGAGTCTCCACCCGCTACTCAAATGGTGCAGCACTTGTCTAGGTACTAAGGTTCCGCTGCAAAAATACAAAACAAAATACAGTCTTGTTCGCTGCGGATGATGGGGCTCGTCAATTGGTATGGGTATCAGTCATTTTCCACCGAGTCTTGCCACTTATACGCTTCAGCAACTGGTGCAGAACGGGCTGGCGGCACGCCAAACTCAGCCGCCCTGAAACGCTCCATCATCCGTAGCGAATGAGATTGTAGGGAATAACGGCAGGTCGTGCAGCCACACGCATGTCTGCGCGCTTTGCCGGTGGGTGGAGACACGAACGGCTCGAACTATCGCCACCTAGTCTCGCGCACCTTCGAGTGACAAGTGGGACATTCTAAAAGCTTCATCATTCACATAACGAATATCCACCTCACAACTGACGTGGAGCCAAGGATAGGTTCCAAATGAAGTACCTTTTCTCCTTCGGGGTTTCTGGTGGAGAGTGTGCTGCGCTATCACTCCGTACTTGTTGAGGAACCAGTTTTGCAGCTTTCTGAAAAGCCTCATCAACAAGCCGAGACGTTTTCAATTTCTCAGGACGTCTTCCTTTTCGGCTCTCTCCTCTTCGTTTTCTTTTCTCATCACTATCTGATTCATAGCCTTCCTCATCGGGTGCATTTTTTGGTTCGTCCTCATCGTCCTCCATTCTCATTCCCGCTTCTTTCTTTTTCCTTAAGCTTTGCTCTTTCATTTTTCTCAAATTCTCCTCTTCAGCTTTTCTTTCCTTATGTCCTCTTCGATGCTTGGCCTTCTTCTGTTCGTTTGGATTACCGCTTATAGCTTCCATATCTCTGAACGTTATGTGAATTAAGGACTGTTTGAGACTATTTCCCTACAAAACTTCTACTTGGAAACTTTCTCTTCTTTGTGGAGCTGTTTTAAGGGCCCATTAAAGTAAAACGCTGCAATGTTCTCCTTCTGTTGTCTGACAAGAACACAGATTGGTCAGCATCGAGCTTTCCGCACTCATATAGAAGGACAAACAGGGGTGTCCCCTGTTGCGTGTTCTCTCGTCTGTCTGGTAGATACGCATCTGCCTCTCCGTTTTCTGCACTCTCACCGCTCTTGCAGCCTGGCCCCTTGTTATCTTCAGATATCAACCATACCACTTTCAAGGTCAAAAAATTCTTATGAAGCGCCGTAAGCTTGAGTTTCAAGGGCACGCCCCGTGTTCATTTGATGTCAGATGCCTTCTCTAGAAATGCTAGACCTGCCCGCAAGCATGGAGGATGTACTGCTCTCGCAGCTTACAAATGCGTGAGGAAGGCACGACACACTCGCGACGAGGCCATTACCCCGCCCACTCGCCATGGCGACGCCCAACTTCCATTTCCTAAGGCTCCCTGTGGTCAGTGTCCCGCTACTAGATCTCTTTTCCCCAATGGTGAGAGTGTGTGGTCATAAGGAGAAAGAGGTTGGCCATCAAGTGGGAACTCGTCCGACTACGCCCTTTCTTCGCCTTATGCACGCACAAGTGCGGTTCAACAATGTGGTTCAACATGCGGTGCTATATGGGGTATTTCGGGCGGGTTTTACTGTTTTGCTCTTCACTTTGTGTTATGTACCCATTTTGTAATGAACATTTGAGCCACGCAACTCTGCACTTGTAGACCCGCGCGTGCCTTTAAGTCCATGAGCTCCCAATAGGCCCACCACCTTGCTTGTGTCCTCGTGATGGTCTCGTTGTTGTGCTCTATCGTCCGTTGTTTTCTGGTCTCTAGGTTGTACTTTTCAGTGCGGCGTATCGCGTCTCGTGATACAGTCCTTCAGGGAAGAACACAGCCGCACTTGCGGGACAGTTCTCCATCTTCTGCACCTCAGACCCAGTATCGTTTCATAGCAGCAATAGGAACGCTCGAATAACGTTCGTTGTGTATTTCAACGTTCACTAGGAACTCGCATTGCATATCTGCTGTAGAGCCTTCTGAACGAGCTGAGGAGGTTTTCGAGTGAGGGAGGGGGGGGGGGCGAACGCATAATCACGCTCAGTATGAATTTCTATTTCCGTATAGGTACCTGGAATAAGTGATAAATTATATCAAATTGCCATCAACTTGCAGAACATATTGCAGAAGTGAACCTAACCACATGACACAGATAACCACCGTTGCGCTGCGGTACCCCATTCGGTACAGCTTAAAGGCAGTTGGCACGATAAATCCCTGGAACGAGTAGGTAATACGCCTAGCAAGAACATTCCGCTCCCCTGATCAGGCGCTGCGTAGCGCCTTTTTCAATAAGGTACCCTTATAAGGCCCTATCAAGCTACAACATACCGACCCGAACGCCCACCGCGCCCGCCCGCCCACAAATGGACGACCGTACCTGATGCTCGTATTGCTTCATTTGCGAAGTAAAATATGAAGCGAAGGGATTGATATGAAGCGGCCGCGGTGCTGCATGGATATATGAGTACATACGTGCAGCATTATGTATCTCGTAGCGGTTATTGGCAAAACGGCAAACTCGTCCGAAATCGCTTTCTGAGTTGTGTAGAACGAAGGCTCTTCTCCAAAGGCTTTTGACTGTTTCACTCCGTTTTTCCACCACTTTCCCACTGCATAGCCCGCGTTTTACCAAACACCCAGTTATGCCTTCAAAGCTCGGAACTCGTTAGGTGTAGATGTGCCCACCCCCCCCCCTGGAAGAACTTTCCTTAATTTGTTCAGAGAAGAGTGTAGCAGGTATGAAGAATGGATTCGTAGTCATCAACCGATGGCATGTCAGATGGTGTCATCCGGTCACTTCAACCTACCATCGTTCCCTGAGTTAGCCTGAAGAAGGAGGAGCGTCAGGAATACCTCTAGAACGAAGTCTGCGGTCACCTGATGGATAAAAACCTCTCCGCAAACACGTTGAACAGGAAAACAACCGCACAAAGGGTACAACCTCGCCGCTAGACATGTCCGGTATGACCTGGCGTGCATGTTACTCAAAAGACAGTGGACACAATGGCAAGGGGCGGAGGCTGCAAACGTCATTGGTGGAAACGCGGATTGGGATGCGGCCGTACGCCCTCACACAATGACACCTCCACCAATGACATTGGCAGCAACTGCCCGCCCCGCCATGCCTGCCATTGTGCCCGCTGCCTTTAGCTAAGAAAAGCCATGAAATTAAGGAATATCTCCGAATTTTAAGCCATACCTTAGTTTAACGGCGAGTGATTCAATGAGTTCATCTCTAGCCTTCTTGCTTACGTCCCTCTTGGAATCGACAAGATTTACATATTGCTCAGAGGTGTCGTCCCCTGAATACCGCGAATTTCGAAATCTTGTGCGCATTATCATAGCGAATTGCCGGCGCAGTTCGGCGACGGGGAGGCATTTTGCGTCTCAGGGCACTTGTCAACCGAGAAGCCTCTCCTCTCTTTCCTTTTTTCTTCCTCCCTCCTTCTTTTCCTTCCTTCCTTCTCTGATCCCTCCTCCTTTACCTTCAACTACTGGACTGGTAGATGCCTCGTGAAAATAACCCTGGACCCTCGCAGCGAGAGCACGTCTGGTTGACAACAGCCCCGTAACCGGCATTTTGTACTTTCATTGCTTCCCTAGTTCCGGTTTACAAGTCTCACTCTGGTGAAACCTGTGAACTCTTGTGAAGCTGGAGCAAGGCTGTCAAGCCATCATGGTAAAACCTGTCAACTCGAGAAGAGGCTGTCTAGATGGGTCGACATGTCGATGGGAAGCAGCAAAAGTGCAAAATGCCCCCTCCCTCCCCCCGTCGACGAACTGCGCCCAAATTATTCACCATTGGCTTCTCTTTGTTTTCCTTTTTTGCAATTTCACATGAGGTCCCATGCATACAGCACACCACATCTTCCCTCTGGATGTTCTGAAAATTGAAGGAATTGAAGGATTCACTGAGGCAAAGGTACATAGGGGGGAAAAGAACACATGCTTTGCTGGATGAATGGCCTTACATCCGAGTCACGGCTAGCCGGGAGACGGGCAAGAGAATCGTAATTTGCCGCTCCGCCGCGCGCGGCGTTTTCTTAACTCATGTTAGCTTGTCGATTGGAGCACCAGCTTTATGTAGACTCAGTTATCGTGGTTATCTTCATTCTTGATGACTTATTTTAGACACCAGTCGGATCGCCGGCTGACGCCGAGCTCTCCTCCTTCTTTTAGCTCGGCTTCGCCGAGCTGGCCTGGCTTCGCCAGGCGCGTTCCATAATGGAAACGGAACTTTTTCAATAGTGGGCTGCTCATACGGCGCTGTAGTGATCGAATCGTTGCAGATAGAGGAAGGCTTGGGATCGTGCACTACTTAGCACACGCTTCTATTTGCAGCAGGGGCAGGGGTGTGGTCCGCGCCATTACGCCCATACAAAACATAAATCTGTAGATATAGACACAATGTGTAGTAGGTCAATACAGCGCAGTATGAATCGCTCAGTAAAAAGCAGATTTCCATTCCCTGCACCGAAATGCCTACCGATGAACGTTTCCCTTTTCACTTAGCTTGCAATCCGCTGAACTATAACTATTTGTAGGTACTATGAGCCCTTGTTATTCGATCTAATCAGCAATTGGAAGTTCAAAAGTAAAAAGTGCTATTGAACGCATGAAGTGCCACATTATTCATGTTTTTCGGTTCTCCTCGAATTTTTCCTGAGTTTCCTGTTTCAGGCGAACTACATACCCCCCCCCCCCCCGCTCGTCGACTTCGACATTCGACATTAGTGGGATGAGTTCATTTTCTAGGGCTATCAGAGAAGTGATGGCTAAAGGAAAAGTTTGCACACGGGGCCTCCAATACTTGGCAGTATAGCGATAAGATGTAATGACAACTGCCCCTTATCTTTCTTATCAATTGATAAGATTGCCTGTCACTCGTTAACAATGTCCCTATCACTACTACTCTATAATATGGTAGTGTAAAGGCTCCAGCACTTTGACTGAACAACAATGGCAACGTTCCTTATCAGCCCCTATCAGCTGTTATCACGTCCTGTCACCTGCCGTCCCCACCCTACATCATTTTCTGAAATCAACTCCTAGCTGATGCTGTGTCCTGCGTTATGAGTGTGGGGACCTTACCGTTCTAACTCCCCTCATCGGATCTTATCAGCTGATATCATTCCCTGTCACCCATCAATAATGTTCCTGTATCACACCCTATACCATACCTTGGAACCAACGTCCCACTGTTGCTGTGTCCCGCACTATGGACCCGATGGCTCTCCCCTTCAGACGTCTCTTATCGGATCTTATCAGCTGATATCACTCCCTGTCACCCATCAATAATGTTCCTGTCCCACACCTTATACCATACCTTGGAACCAACGTCCCATTGTTGCTGTGTCCTGCACTATGGACCCGATGGCCCTCCCATTCTGACGCCTCTTATCGGATCTTATCAGCTGATATCACTCCCTGTCACCCACCAATAATGTTCCCGTCACAGCCTCTATATCATTGCCCGGAATCAACTTCCTACAGCTACTGGGACGGGCGCTATGAATTTCGTGACACACAGACACACACACACACACACACAGACACACTTAGCGGATTATATATAGTAGGATATGGTGGTAGAATGGCGCAGCTGGCAACTTTCACACGACCACGCTTACGCGGTATATCATACAGTAGGTTGGACAGCATTCGAGTAGCGCTTAGTGGGCGTCCGCTTGTGTTTAACCAATGAGAGTACTCGCACGTGTAAGATTTATTACGACGTGTTCGTACTGAACCGTATAACCGACATAAATGCACTAAAAAGTAGGCTTATATACAGGCAAATGTGGGCGGTGCTCAGGTATCGTACCGATGGCGGTACTTAAAATAAGAGTTAAAAGAGCGCACCGCGCCAACGGGAATTATAGAGTATCTACTCAATGATACACTTACGATACCGCCAGGTCATGCCTGCGGTATGATTTCAAGGGGTGCTTATCTTGGGAGTACTCTTGAAATGGCTAATGTGTTATCATTCATTCACTCTGATAGGCTGACTCTATAATATACTACTTGAAGGGTTGTGAATCCACAACACTGGGGCGGGGGCGAAATGAGCGGTAGCTCAGTATGATAATTCGAAAGAATAAATAACATAACATCATGACGAAGTCAAATGCTGAAATCACAATGTTAACGAGGAGCTAAACATGATCACAGAAAGGACAAATTGTTGTAGTTTCGAAATATACAGTCACTACTTAATCATAGAATTGTTCACAGAAATGTTGTTCTTCTTTGGCGATTGAACTGGAATGCTGGACGTAGTGGTCGCTCTCTTCGTCCTCTTTTGCCACGTTGACTTCTGTAGTCAGTGGCAGAATCGTTATGGCAGTTACTGCATGAGTGGAATTTTGTAAGCGTTGAATGTCATTTTGGGGGAGTTAGACGTCACTTCAAGGTATTTCCCAATGGTTTCGTCTGTGTTGCTTGTTTGAGACGTTTCCTCGTCGACGGTCGACGCACTGTTTGAGTGTGTTGAGCTGGCGCTTCATATTGATCGGTAAATGTATTCGAGAGTGTTTCCACTTGGAACGAACGTAGTGCTTCTTCCAAATCTCTTGGAAATGGCGGAGCTCTGCAGTGCAACGTAATGAGAGCTGCAAACGATTCCGTTCTTTGCTTCCATTCTTCTGATCGTGCTTGTGCTGGAAATCGTGTAGCCGAAGATGTCCGGTTAGCGTGTAAAATGAGTCCTTGATGGAGGAGTGTCATCGTGTGGACTGTCATTAGCCAGATGACTTGGTGAAGTTAGTCGCTGTCTCTCAATTATCAAGATGAGGAGTGACCTCAGACGATTTTAGGCTGTGCTGAGCGATGGAGATATTTCTCTTGTTGATGAAGCTCATATCGGAATGTGACAGCTTTGCTGTCCATGTTGGTGAAGTGAGTTGTCTTTCTTTGGAGTGAATTCGTGTACTCTTCAGTTTCCTCGGTACTGTGAGACTTTTTGAGCAGTTACCTCACACTCAACTTTTGGTTGAAAGTTTCTTGGAGTTCTCCATTCCAGATTGTTGGTGAAAGTGTCGGTGGACTTAGTGTGAGGCAGCTGATAGTGAATGTCGGCGGATTCCGTTCTCATGAAACTCATCTGGGCTCCTGAATCGAGAAGAATGCTGATTGGCTGATATTCCATTTCAGCTTCATCAAAAATCAACGCTGATGCCATTTGCCAAGCCAGTGCTTGAGTACACTTCGGAATCGTTTGGCAAGTCCACTGCGCTACGTTTACGAGAGACCGGTATATTATTGCTGTGTCTGCTGGTCTGTAATCTCTCTCTTCGTTGCTGGATTGAGTTCACTGGTGGGCTTCTTCGTCCACTTTGCAAATGGCTTGAATCGCGTCCGCTTCCTGATGAGGTACAAAGCGATGAGTGGTGATCCTCGTTGCATTTCGGGCACTGTCCCAATGCTGTGCATGACCTCGATCCGTGATTTCTGTCAAAGCATTTCCAGCAGACTCTCTGGCGTTTGGCTTCCATTCGACGCGCCTCAGGGGTAGGGAACCTGATGCATTGTTGTGGCGAGTGCATTTCTCCGCACAAGCATGGATTCCTTGTTCGATGACTAGGGAAGCGTCTGATTCCGTGATTGTTCGGTACTGTAGCATCGTCATCTGTGTCATGAGTATCACCGAATAGGGTCCTTGTTGTTAGCTCAGTAGTTTCCTGGAGCGTTATGATCTCATCGACGGCTTCAATAATGTCATTCACTTTGAATCCTGCACCAGCTTCGTTTCCTTCTTTATGACTTGGCTGCAGATGTTTTCTGTGAATTTGGAGAGGATCAGACGTCTCCATACTCGGTCTGCATTCATTGGTACTCCGGCTTGTTCCAGGTGTACGATGCGAGACGATATGGCACTGAGCGTATTACGGCAACTTGTCGAGCTTCCTTGAGCCCTTGGTAGATGCTCGATCTCGTTGATCAAGATGTCCGCTATACTAGACGATCTGTCGTATTGTTTCTTGAGAATGCTCACTGCGGCGTTGTATTTGTCCCCAATGACGGGGATACTGCTGATTGAGGCCGCTGCTTTTCCTTTCACTGCTTGTTTGAGAAAGAGGAATTTCTCCTGATCGCTCAAGTCCGCATCGTTATGTATGAGGACTCGAATACAGACCAGAAAGTGTTGAACTCTCTGAAGTTCCCGGAGAATGTTGGGACTTCTAGCAGA
Source organism: Cooperia oncophora (assembly GCA_036418165.1). NCBI lineage: Eukaryota > Metazoa > Nematoda > Chromadorea > Rhabditida > Trichostrongylidae > Cooperia > Cooperia oncophora. The sequence continues at coordinate 15,084 of MU951750.1, forward strand.
GGGCGTCGTACACGAACACTGCGCTCATACGAGTTGGCAGTGTCCGCTCCGCTGAATGAGTTGCTCTGGTTGCTGACAGCCTGGTTGGTGACACTAGTAGCTTCCGTGATCAGGGAGGCTTGCTGTGCCAGCTCCTCCTTTCTGAACTCGATCTTGTTTAACCATTGGAGCGTCTCGATTTCCAAGCCGTTAGACTCTAGTTCCAGGTGGTTGTTCAAATCTAGCATTAGTTTCTCTCGCTCCTTTTGCTCCGGTCGCGAACTTATTGCTTCGATTGCTTTTCCAACGTAAGTGTCGTGATGCTCTTTCGCTTTTTTGATTGTTGTCATCAAGTGGTTGAGTTGAGCCGTTCTTTCTCTGATGTAGACTTCACATTCATCCTTTTGAGGAGGGAATGTGAAAGGTTGGTCCAGCTGCTTCAGATCTGACTCGCTTGACCGTATAAGCTTGCATGCAAGCGTAATCTTAGTCTTAAACAACTGGATTTCAGCCATTTTGTCCTCGATGGCTTTTATAGAAAGGAGTGATTTCTTGGTGTCCAGTTGTTCTTTAGTATTTCGCAACCAGTATGAGTGATTGCGTCTTTTTTCAACTGGATTCGGCTGAATTTTTTGGTTTTCGGATGGTTCCGTGAAGATGATGTTTCCTGCCACGCGGGTCTTCTGTATGCTTCTCTCGGCTTCCTCTGGGAGGACGCACGAACTTCGGTTTCCCGGATCCTTTTGAAGGAGTCTCGGTGAAACTTCCAAGTTTCTTCTCTATATGTGAGGAAGAAACTGGTTTTGCCTACCGCTCCCTGCTATGGAGGAAGTACGATAGGTCTTTCGATGGAGTTTCTCACGTCCTTGGTCGGAGTCGTGAGAAAACTTTGAAGATTCTTTCCAATGAGTTGGAAAGAATGTGTTCAGTCGTCTGTTTCTCTTGAAGAGAACTAGCGCAGACAACTAAGCTTGGCTTCCTCACGTCCTTGGTCGGAGTCGTGAGAAAAATTGAAGTTTCTTTCCAATGAGTTGGAAAGAATGTGTTCAATTGTCTGTTTCTCTTGACGAGAACTAGCGCAGAAAATTGAGATTAGTCTCCCGGCACCTTCTGGAGGTAACTCGGTGAAACTGTTGTAGAAGTTAGTATTCACGTCCTTGGGCGGATCGTGAAAACTTTTGAAGTTTCGTCTAAGTTTCCTACGTCCTTGGTCGGAGTCTTTAGGAAAACTTGACGATTACCTTCTGTCTCTCACAGGGGAGAGCTAGCGCAGAAGGGGCGGAAGGGTTCAACACCGGCTGATGCACCAATTTGGTGTTTACCAATGAGAGTACTCGCACGTGTAAGATTTATTACGACGTGTTCGTACTGAACCGTATAACCGACATAAATGCACTAAAAAGTAGGCTTATATACAGGCGAATGTGGGCGGTGCTCAGGTATCGTACCGATGGCGGTACTTAAAATAAGAGTTAAAAGAGCGCACCGCGCCAACGGGAATTTATAGAGTATCTACTCAATGACACACTTACGATACCGCCAGGTCATGCCTGCGGTATGATTTCAAGGGGTGCTTATCTTGGGAGTACCATTGAGTTGGCTAATGTGTTATCATTCACTCTGATAGGCTGACTCTATAATATACTACTTGAAGGGTTGTGAATCCACAACAGTCCGTGTGATGAAACCCTGTAAAAATGGTAGCTCAAGTGTCCACTCTACAGCTTCACAAGAGCTTTCAGGTTCCTACCAACGCAAGATCTGTAAGTTATATGAACAAGCAAATATGCTTCATGCCCTTCCCCATACCAAGCCGAAGAGCGCTCTTTCAAACACCATTTCTCTGGTGCTCCGAGGCAAAATAGAGCACCAGACTTGACCGACTTAGAAGCTTTGTGACTCTTTTTGGTGCACGTCCATGGAACTATAATAACTCGGAAGGCTACTGGTACAGGATTGTAGACAAATGGGAGACAGTCAAGACAATCGTAACAGTTTGCCTGCTTGCCGCCCAGTCGCACGCGGCTTTGACGCGGCGCTAGCCTGTCAACATGACCACCGATTTTCGTGTGAACTACATCATCGTAGGTATTTATTTGAGCTATTTTCCGATATATTCTCTATTGTCGTCATCTATGAACCTAGAAACATCGTCATTTGCGGGCGCGACGTCGCACTCAACACCCACCATCGCGACAACTTACGACTGTTGTCACAGGCACGATTCACATACAAATTCACTTTATTCACCGAAACCCATAAACTGTTCCGCTTATAAATCTAGTGAGACAAACAAACAAAACTTAGTCAAATAAGGAGAAAGAGCATTCCTCAGCACAGTGAAGCCTTACCTTAACCGGAATATATAAAGAGTTATATGGCGTGGGACATTCGGACTCCGTGAAAGGTATGTGAGACATAGGCTTAAGGCATACACTGGTGCTAAATGAAACTCACTTCGGATTTCATTTGATTGATAGGAAGATAGCCCACATAGTAAACATCTGAGGAAATGATGATTACTATCTACTTTATCTCTACAGTAGCTCCCTTGCAGGAATGAATGATATCCCTGCAAACGCTCAATGAGTTCTTTTCCTATGTAGGAAAGCCATGGTGGGCAGGATCTAACTTCGAACTCGTCGCGGTATACATACGCATCAGGTTGAGGCAACAAGTTCCTCATGGAGTCCTTCTTTTTCACCATGACACTTAGGAAAGTTTTGGAAATTACGTACGCTCCGTATCTCGGAGACGGTGAGGGCTCCATCCGCCCTGGCGGTAGCGATTGCCTTATGTGGCGGACGACACCATTTTGAGACATTTCCATGATGGTCTAGGACAACCCTGTTGACATGGCTACTGTTTTTTGTTGTACAGACTTGTTAGATTAATAACCTTTCCATTCGTCGAAGAGTCTGCACCAGGGCCAGCCATTGCGTTGTGATCATTTCCGGAAAAATACAACCCTGATTCCATCTTCAAGTACGACCCCCCTCCCATGTTACCTCTTCCCTAGATTTTTCCAACCTCCTACCACTTTGTCTATTTTTCCCAAAAAATTTCTGGTTTTTTTTACAAAATTTTGCTGTCGAGCGGGGGGGGGGAGGTCGCAGTACCTACGTACGTCCCAGCCACGTCCAGCACTCTGGCGCTGGTGTAACATACTGACAATACGTACGAGAAAGGGGCAATGGGAGGAGCTACGATCACGCCCACAATGCGGGCACCATGATTTAAAATAACAAATAGGACTCACGACGTGAGATTAAACAGATGAAAGTACATTCCCGGACTTTTCTGATCGTAGGAGCACATTTGCTTGCAATTGGGAAGCCCTATCTAGAAGTTACACCTTTCCAAACACCTGCGTGAAAGCCCCATGCATGGCGCATTGCAGAGGTGATGCCAATTGGCGCCCAATGCCTATTTCCTGATTACCCCTTGCAAACAGTGTTGTAGGAGCATTAACCAAAGTCTTCAAGCCAACTGGAGGTTTCATGGCCTCGGAGGGGCTCATTTTTCGTGTCGTGAGGGGGGGGGGGGTGGTCACGAATGATCACAACGCTCGGGAATTTTTTCCTCGAATGTGGCCTAGCAGAAGAAATTGAAAGCCTTGCTGGAAAGTAGAAATCTTCAAGCTTCCGGCACAGTTCTTTTTTCACGAAAGGCCGTGTATGAAGCTTGCCATGGACGTTCAAAGCGTAGCGACTCGCGGGTTCGCAAAAATGATCACAGACGGATCACAACGATGATCACAACGGGGAAAATCTCTGATCGGAATGTTTTTGAAATCGCTCAACTCAGGTGACAAGTGCCAACTTAGCTCTACTCATTCCCACTTACCTCTCTCGATATGCTTCGCTTTCAACGAATGTTTGGTGTTCGAATAAGGGGTACTTTTCACCGCCCCCTGTTTTGGCCTTAAATGGCTCCAGGCGTGGAAAATAGCCGCGCACCAATGAAGTTGTATGAGCGCGCTGACGCCGCAACAGACAAATTCAAAAGAATATTCCTAGTTCCGGTTCCAGCCTGGCCTGTAGATTTTTTATTCTTACTCCATTTGATATCGGTGAAGTTATTATTGGATGGTTTTTTGTTTGAGTTTGATTTGCTTGTGAGGACACCTTGCTCAGGATTAACTTCTTACGCGTTTATAGTAGCCTTTTGCAAATGCGATTCTTGTTCTAGTTTTGCGGATAGTGGATTGGATTCATCGAGACCAGATGAGGAGAGTTGGTGGGCGAAGTGTCTTGAAGTCTTTTGTGAGGAAGGAGGGAAAAGTTTCAGCAATAATTTTTTTAGTTCTTGGCCTAGGAATAGTTCGATAGTGCCTAGTTTTATTTATTGTCATCTATACCTTCCCTTTAGAGCTTCTTTTCACTTGTACGATGTATCACCGCTCTCTCCACTTCAACATGGGCCACGCGCTTACGACCCCCCCTCCATCGCGGGCAAATACGACCCCCCGTTGTGATGATCACAAAGATGGCGTGCCCTACCTGCAACAACAAAAAATCTCCAAAATGTTAATATGGGGACCTTTCAGGCGTTTTTACCTCTGATTACTGCCTTCCTGAGGATTCTACCAGTCATTCGACTTCTATGGTAAAGTAAATTATGATATGTCACTAACCTTCGAACTTCAACTATGGAAGATCTTCGACCTCGCAGTAATTGTAGCAGTGACTGCACATGTGTTCGAAACATTGTTGAAGGAGAAACTGACGCGTTTTTCTTCGTTCTATTACACTTATTGTCGTAATAGCCTACATTTTGAAATTCGTTGCGAGCTTCTCAATCTGCCAAATAAAGGTGGTCTCTACGCACTTCTACCTGATATAAAGGATGAAGTCTTCACCGCTGATCAATCACTTTTGGAATACATGTATTCTACATACTTTAGAATTGTGGCGGTCTCTAAGCCGTGTTGAATTAAAGGAGCGGTCCGCGATGACCTACAAAAATGCAAAAGCTTGTGTGAGAGCGTAGCGCGATCCGTGTTGACAAAGCTCTGTACCAGTTTCTGCCGCAAAAAGTAAGTAAGAGAGATATAAAGCAAAGTTTGCCTCGAGTGACCAACCTCCTATTTTCTAGTTGACCCCGGCTCCAGATCCGCCAATGCAACCCCGCGCTTCCAAGCCAAAAGCATATGAAACGGCGCAAGTGGCATGAAAAGGGAGACTTCCCCTTATAGAACCCCTTTCAAGCTGCAACATATCGACCCGGGCGTCCACAAATGGACGGCCATATCTGGTGCTAGTATTGCATCATTTGCGAAGTACAATATGAAGCGAAAAGATTTGAAGCGGCTGCGATGCTGCGCGGATATATCAGGATCTACATGCAGCCTATCTACCGTAGCGGCACTCTCGGCGCGATGCCAACGGAAAACCGTCTGAAATTGCTCTTCTGGGATGGGTGTAAATAGAAGCGTCTTTTTGCAGTTTCTGATCGTTTTTCACCACGCCTTTCGCCGATTCTCCACCATATAGCACCACTGCTACCATTTTATAGCGAGTACCAAATTATCGTGCCTTATGCCTTTTAGAAAGTCATGAAGGAACAGATGGTTGTGTGCCCACCTCCATTCTTCGTCTGATGCTGATTGCCACTGAGAGCTGGAACTCGTGCAGACAGCGTGCTGCGGCTAGCTTTTTTCAATGCATTATAGACAGTTTGGCGTTTGTCCAGTGAATCTAAAGTTCTGAACTACATTCAAGATCCATGGCGTTTCCATCTTTGATATGGGATGGAAAACCAGGGACGGTAGTAATGTGGCATAAACTGGCAGTTCACAGGTACACCAGCTCGCGGTAAGGACGACTGTCCAAAACGCCTATTCCAGAGACTTTATTAAGAAAGGTCGAGGTTGGGTGGTCGTTACCACGACCTGAGGTGAACATTGCTATCCTCCGTTGAACTGCGACGTTATGACGTCGCACTTGAGTTCTCAACCACGAGGTGGAGACATTACGCGAAACGGAGAGACGCAGATAGTCGCCGTTCTGTGCAGTGAAAAGTCCTCCAGAGGACTTTTCAAAGATGGCCATCTCTGTGGTGCGAGTTGGGGGTTCTTCAACAGCTTTCCTGGGGGTTCTTCAACAGCTTTCCAAGTCCAGAAATGCTTAGATCACAGGCCTAGGTATAGCGGGGAGGACAAAAGTGGGTGGTAGGGTTGATGGCCCGAGGGAATGTAAATCGAGATGTGGGGAGGGCGTGGCCATCCATTGCACAGTTGAAGAGAAACTTTGAAAAAAGTGAAATATTTTCCAGTAAAACAAGGGGTGATTAGAAAAAAATGCAAATATCATATAAAGATGTGCCATTAGAATATGAAATGATGTAGCCGATTACCCTAATCGACTAGGGGGATGGAGGTGAGAATAAAAAAAATGAAAATTTGACTAACTAATTTGACTGAAAACATAAGTGTTTGCCATGTTCAGTTCATTGCTTGTTACCAGGGACCGCCGCTAAGTCGGCATACTAATGATTAGCGTAGCGACAATTGTGCGCGCTACCACTCGCATGGTGATGAGATCGATACCGACCGCTGAGCGAAGTTTTGCAAATAGCCTAGCGAAGCTCGTTGTTTCCAGCGTGGTTGCCTCGCTCATACATCGCTCGTTGTTCTGCATAACTGCGAGCAACTCATCACATTTGATTGCGAGATTTAGACAAATTACTACCGTCCCAGGTAAAGAGTATATTTCATGCCACTGTTGAGCGAGGGTCAAAATTATTGACAGCGACTTGGAATTAAATGAATATCAAGACGACCACCAGCTCAGTGGTCCGACTTCCGACTCTCTTATAAACGTCTTGAATGAAAAAAATGTATGACTTCGTGTCCTTCTAGCAAGAGCGCTTTTGGACTACGAATGGTGACTCATGAACTAGCTCAACAGCGCAGACGCAGAACTTTATGACCTCAATAACAGCGGGTGATATCGGTGATAGCCGCTTTCGAGTCTTTATATAACTACAGTTCCTGGAATCGGAACAACAGCAGAAAGCGATCCCCAATCCTATTATCACTATGCTCAATGCAGACAAAGCGCGGATGTCCTTGGAAAGGTCGCTTCTGCTATCCACTTCCACGTCTGCAGATTAATGCCCGATTAGCTAGATACAGACAGATAAGTACTAGATTATTTCCCAGAAAAACGAGGCTGCCATCAGGGAGTAATTCTCGCCCTTTTCCGCTATTGAGAAATTTATTGTTCTGTCCTCTGCAAGACTACAACGCTCAGCCAACCAACCATAAGTCAGTGAGTCATTTAGGAATCGCCCACGATCTGCTCGACCAACAAAATTCAATCGGCTAGGAAAACGTTGCGGAACCATTCTAGAGGTCCTCGTCGCTCCGTTTCGTTCAAAAGTGAGTGCAAAGGTCTATTGACCCCAGCTTTGAAGGGTACAGTGGTGAACTGCCGAACCTTCCAAAAAATTTCTCTGACTGCGGTTTTGGACCGCTGTGGTGTAAAATTGCGTTGTCGGTGACTAGGAAGGTTGAACTGGGTAAGAAGTTTCTTCAGCTGAATGGTATAGTTTACCCGATGATGCTTGACTGTCTTGGGTGCTGAAGGACCCTTCTGTTCTCCACTGGCCCTTTCCTCTGCACAGTCTCACCAGGAGGTTGGTGGACATGTCGCCCGAGTCACAATTGCCATTTGTCAACTTGGAATACTGGCCTGTCGTAGCCGCGGCATCTCTAACCCTTTTCCGTTCACGGTGCGGATGTCCCGAAAAGATTCGGTAGCTTCTCAACCGCCTTCCTAGCGGGAGAATCAAAAACGTTTTTAGCCGCTTGCAATTTTCTTTTCGAGAAGCAATATTCGAAAAAAAACTGTGGTATAGTAAAAGATTCAGATTGCTTCTGCTGGCCAGAAAACAGAAGCTTTCCATTGACACGACACAGCCTCCCTGAAAAAAA
>MU951751.1:0-15900 GCA_036418165.1 Cooperia oncophora
TTTATCACTCTTACCACAATTTATCTTCCATCGGCTGTCCAAACAGGCTGCACTATTTCCGTGTAGGTTATGAACGTACCAGTCGGATCGCTGGCTAAGGTAGGCTTTCCTCCTTCTGTGATGCGGGGGGGGCGCTGCTGCTGCTTCTGCGCCTTGACGGAACAAGCGCTGCTTTTCAGTTCTTGGCTGATGCAGAAGATTCCTTTGAACAGTGTGGTTGGTCAACGATCCTTAACTTAACACGCGGCAAATCCGCATGGTCCGGCGAAGCCGGGCCATGTCACAGAAGGAGGAGCGCCCGGCGACAGCCGGGCGATCCGACTGGTATACATATATGTGCATGTGTCCTTACACACAACTATGGTCCGGCGCAGGTCAAATTTGAGCAGCGCACTTTCCTCTTATGACGTCTGATTTGAAAAACCGGCGCCGATTTTCACCACTCGGGCTTCTTTTCAATTTCTCGAGAACTTCTTCTGGGGCTAGGTTCGCCAAATTTCACAGATACACAGCTTAAGGTACTAGCTTCATGGTACAGTAGCCCGCTGGCGCTATCCCTTTGCGTTTCTGGCATTCCTCTATATGTAGCGGCTAGTTTGAATGGGATGACCTAATAATAAGTGATATGGGGTGGGACGGGAACATGATTGAAGACTGACAGGTAGTGATGACAGTAGACAAGAGTTGATAAGATGCCCAGAAGGAGAGCGTCACGAAATTCGTACCGCACACCACGCTAACAGTGGAACTCTTGGTTCCAGGTTCCGTTATTTCTTTACTGCATGTCTAGCGGGGTGGCGGAGGGCCTACAGTTCTCCGCAACGGTAGGATCCAAAATTTCCAATCAAAAATAGTTGAGAGAGTGAATACGCTCCTGCTGACCTTTTATACAAAAGGGGATACTCAGGCTGCGAAGCCAGATCATTGAATATAGGAGGGGTAGTTTCTTCTTGTTGCTTTGAATTCATTCATGATTTTTTAATGTGCATTTTAAAATTGGCATGGAAATCATTGATTCGCCGAAGTTAGAGGTGCTTGCGCACTGCTTATCATGTCAAACGCGCAGAACTGTGCACCAGCCAAAATGGAGACTATATTAATTCACTACTAATTTCCAGTTTTTAATACGAGCGTGCGTTTAAGGACAGTACGACCCTATACCAGAACACATCATCGTTGGTTTTCCAGGGGAAGGGGTCGTTCCTGGCCGCTGGGTGAGGGGTCGTAGGAGGGGAGACGGTCGCCATCGAATCCCGCAGAAAAGTCAGCATTCTTTAAAAAAGGGAACTAGGGCAAGTGTTCATGACGATGGTCACTTGTTAATACTCAGGTGCGTGGGGCTCACTGCCGTCACGTTCAAATGAAGTACGTAGCTACGTCTAGCGCATCTCAGGGATTTTGGGTTAAAGACAGCGCCCGCGATCGCCCTTCATAGGTTGTAGAACTTACATGTTAGAACCAATAGATCATGTTGTAGGTGCAATGCCAATGAGGAAAAAAGCAAAAGAAACCATTGAAAATGCCCTAAAAAGGCCTTATCGGGATTGGAAATGGACGAGTTAATCAAACTTTGCGAGCTATCTGAATCTGGTCGCCACTTGCTGCGACTCATTCCCAAGGCATATCGATAAGATTAGCAATAGTCACCGCTAACGAATCTTGCTATTAAAAAATTTTCGAGGTGGGATTTGTTGACTCCGCCTTCATGGGCGAAGTTAGCTTATCGTTGTTGAGCTGTCGTTGCTTTTTCTTCAGCGCTTTTTGCAGCTATCGAAAAGTGGGATACCTTCTGTGACCCCAAATTCCGCCATCTTGTATTATAAAGGCAGTTGGCACGATAAATCGCCCAAGACGAGTAGGATTAATGCGCCTAGCAGGACGGAATTCCGCAACCCTGAGCAGGCGCTGTAACTGTTGTTCTATTACTTCTGCGTCAACGAGGTTTGTAGGTGGAACTTTATTTACGGCCTAACGTTTCGACCAGATCGTCGTCCTCAGAGGCCTGAACGTAGCTCAAGATTTTTAATTTGCTCTCTACACCGCCAAACGCCTTGTCGCCCCAGCGTTTCCGACGGTACTTCTAGAAACAACCAAAAACCTCCCGTAGGTAAAACTCCCGACTGCTGTATAATGCCTTTTCCGAGCGAAGGTGTCCTTTATAAAGGGCCCTATCGAGCCCCGAAACGGCCTGCACGCCCGCCCGCCCACAAATGGACGACCGTTCCTGACGCTCGTATTCATTCATTTGCTAAGCAAATTATGAAGCGAAGGGATTGGTATGAAGCGGCCGTGATGCTGCATGGATATATGAGTACACGTATGCAACCGTACCTTCGGTAGCAGTTATTGGCCTGCAGGAAATTCGTCCGAAATTGATTTGTGACACATTGAGAACGGAGGCTCTCCCTTCGCAGGATCTTGACCGTTTTCACTTCCCTTCTTTTCGCCATTTCCCTCTCACTATATAGCGCCTTACTAGCATTTTAGGCCGAGCACCAAATCATCTGCCAACTGCCTTTAAAGGATATCTGGTAGATCGCGGGCGCTGTCTTTTTAAGTGCGACATCTTTTCCTAACACTTTGCCTAACGGAGTGATTCCTTCCATAATTGGGCTTGAGAAAAAATCTTCTAGGCTCACCAGTAATTCATGATCTCTGGTAAGCCACGGCCCAATTAGTGGTGGAACAGGGGTGTGTCGGAGCGCATCCGGAACAGCTCTTCAGCCAATTGCTGCGGACTTAAGATGGCATCATTGGCGGAGAAGGCCATTTCAATCGACGCTGCGTTTCACCGCCTGCCGTTGGGCAGGGATCATGATTTTACACGCGGCAGGTCGGGGATGTGAAGAGCGTGACTGCGTGCTCCATTTGAATCTGACTTTATGACAACCGTCTTCAAATGGTCTCAAATTGGTCTCAAATGGAAATAGAGTAGGAAGGGCGCCCCGGACCATGTTCAACTAAGGTATGCAGCAACGCCTACCGCATGTCCGAGATACGAAAGTTATGCACCATTAGGAACCGCCCAGCATAAAACTAAACTTGTGTCGTTTTGCAGCTTCATTTGAATTTGTTTACACGGCTGCTGCGAAACGGCCCGCTATATTGACAGGGTCTTGAACAACAGCCCGACACATTGGACTAACGCGTTCAATAGTTCACCACTTCGAAAAAAGCTTGCTGACTTCACAGGCAAATGTTTTGCAGTCATCAGACACTTCTTTGAGTCCCTGCCGACTGATCAGCTGTTGCCAATCGTCTTCACTTTTTGTTCAGTTTGCAGACGATTAAAGCCTCGACTCTCTCGTCCTTGAAATCTCTCGCCGTTACCGAACCGGTCGCGCCAGCGCATGGCATAATATGCGGTGGAAGATGTGTGCAGTTCAATCTGTGACCTACCCGAATTGATTTTGGTATCCCTGGTGATTCATCGTTTATATTCTGATTGGTATCTGTTTAACTTCCGATTTGTTTCGCATGGCACATCGTAATCAAGGGTAAAGTTGAGACTGAAGGAGTATTGGTCACATACCTTAGGCTTGGACCCTAAAAAGTGACCTTATGACTCATTTGATGACCAAATATTTCCTTCATCTATCTCTTATCTTATAGTGCTTACTCATGAGATGTCATTACATCATTGTGAATATTTTAATTCTTGTCTTGAAAAGTGAACTGGACAGTTGGTCAAGTAGCAATTGGATGTTCACTCAAAGTTTACAGCACAGGGCGATAACTGTGGAAGCTAAACTTATTTACTCTTGATGCACCCAGCTGTCTCCTATGATGTCTTTCACTCTAAATTTCTACCAGTATCTTCATTAATCTTTCATTTGACAGGGCATCGTTCGGAGATTTGCTACCTCAAAAAGCTTCTCTTTGACTGGGTTCCTAAGTTATTGACCGGTCTCACCATCATATGTGTTTCTTTCAAGTTATGACTTTCAGAGAAGCTAACTAACTATCTAGGAAGGAATTCAGCGTGCATTTCAGGATATGCGAGGCACTTCATGCACGATATCCGCGCATATTCCTACAGTCTTGTTCGCCGCAAATGCTGGGGCGTGTCATGGGGGACAGGCAGAGTTCGGCGCGAGGCCAGCACTTTTTCCACAGATTGTCGCCGCGTTTATCTGTTCAGCGTTTGGGGGAGAACGGGCAGGCACCACACCAAGCCCAGCCCCCCACCCCTCCCTCCCCTCCTGACACGCCCAGCTGAAAACATCAATTAACTATTAATGCAATGCTATGCGATGCAGCCTCTCGGATGTCCGCCGAATCCAAATCCTGTGACCGGAGTGCGGCCCACCAGGAAAGTAGCGGAATACCCAGCGTGCAATCAGTCCTTTGCAGTTCCGCATCTTTACTCAAACGACTCCTGGTAAGTTCTTGATTATGGATAAATCAAGATTATATATAGATTATAGTTATAGATAGATAAGTTCCCTCAATGACCGGCGAGTTCGGCCATTTTGTCTGCCATTTGGGTCCCTCAAGAAACCCGTTCTCTCGGGGATGCTGTGACGACGCTGCCCTACAGTCTGCTCCTACAAGTTCATATAGTCCCATCACTACTATCTACAATGGTCGCATCCCCACAGCCACGCCTCCACAGCCGCGAAAAAGCAACTGAGAAGTAATTCCATTCGACTTCTCCATGGCAACACTCGTCCTCACGTTACGAGCAGCAAGAAGCGTGGGTTGCTCAAGTGTGGCCGAAGTAGTGTTGCTCATTTACCCTACTCTTTGGCCCCAGCCATCTCGCTGCCTCCTGTTCAAGAGCCTGAAGGTAATGGAGTTTTCACATTGCGCCCCCTCTTCTTGTTAGGAAGGAATGGCACTCGTCCCATGAATAGGGGCTAGTACCATAATTAGGAAGAAAGGGCACGAAGATGCTCTTCAATGCCCCTTCCAACTGGGTTAACGCCAAAATTTTCATTCTCTGGCCTGCAATACCTCCTCCGTACATTCCTGCACTAAACTTTATTTTATTTTTTTGACATTAAAAAAATTGACGAGAAGAGGGCGTAGAAGTGACGTGTGCACTATTTCGTGACTATACGAGAGTTCAGAGGGCTTTACAAAGGGGCCCGAAACGTAAAAGGAGTCCACCTCAGCGCCAAGAACGCTTCACAAATGAATGTTTGAGTATCTTGGAATGTTCCCAGAACCCAGTAGAAACTGCAGAAGGTCCAGTGTCTTGAAGTGTGCAGTTGGTATCGTCGCAAGCAGTCGAAGCGGTGTCAAGAACCATGGAATAGCACATCGGTAACCTTTTGACCACCGGTTGTTTTCGTCCTGACATCCTTTTCAATCATTAACGGATCACTATGGTAGAGAAAGCAGCCCGGGTGGGCTCATTGTTTCCCTGGCACCACCCCGACAGATTGTGATGATATCAACTACACGTCGTAATTAGGGCAATCTTCCGTTGGTAACGATATTTGTCGGAGTGCTCTGCAGAGGTTGCCCGTGTAATCTTCATATCCTGGAGAAGGTGTGGGCGTGGCTGCTCACTTCATCTGAGCTTTAAGCGGCGTCGGCTGAGCTTATGATGGATTATGATGTTTTGGAATAACATATATCACCGTTCCTCCAAAGCGGGAGAGAACGGCAATTGTTCAAGAAGGGAATATCCCGCGACGGAAAACGCACCAAACGCTATAACCTAGATGAAGTACGTAGCCATGCCCTCCCTTTCGCGGAGGTATGGAGAGTAACTCGTAGTATTATTCCATGACTGCGAGTACACATTCAGGCAATGTTGATTCATTGCATCGGCACTCGGGAGTGAAGTTTACACACACAACTGGCATTGTATCCGTGCGTGAATCAGCAAATAACGGCTATTTCTGACACTCTTATATTCTGTAACGTTCATTGAGTTCGCTGCTGCTTTCACTCGTTTTGACTGCATTTTTCTCTTTAACTTTCTACAGTGAACCTTACGCATTACATACGAAGGCCTGAATCTATAGAAAAAACCATGCAACCTACTGTGCATTGCTAGTGGTTCCTTCCACTCGCAATAGTCCCTCAAAATGTCAGCCATTATGGTCCGGCTGCGTGGGCACATCCAAATTGTAAACAAGTAGCATCTGGTGCGAAGAAAGTTATTAACTGCGCGCAGAAACAGACTGCCTTGACTGTGCTGGCACCAGGAATATCTTGCGGTTCAAAAGAATCTGACATTTGAGAATCTCGACCCAGCATAGATTCAGAAAGGAGTATCCTGCATGGAAAGCCTAGAACATGGATATGCTCCCAGCGTTTTGGCAGCTAAACAGTAGGATTTCTGAATGTAAAAACATCAAAAGAGGCACCAGAAGTTATTGCCAAAAAAGCGCAATCAAAGCAATCCAAAAAGTTTCACCAAAAAAATCCTATTTTTTTTACTTCTTCCCTTGGATATCTCGGTGCTTAGCTTATTCCTTAAGCATCTGAAATACTGCAGATGGGACCGTTGTTGTGCCGCCTCCAAGTCATCGGTACCCTGCCTCCGCTGATGTGGTTTCGATATCCTTACGGGAGCTATTGCTAGGGTTAAGGCATTTTTCACAGTCTGGGACCCTGACGAAACAGCGTTCGGTGAAAAGCAATGAATACGTATTGATCGGGGAATCGCCAACCGCTCCGGAGAAGCCGCCGCAGTCCGGCGGTTTGACGAAGAGCAATAGATGCGTATCGATTTCGCTGGCTGCGCCCTAGAGAAAAACGCCAGGACGGTCGATAGCGTTTTCCGCCCAACTTTCCCTCGCACCGCCCTCGCTACATATTCAAAAGCGTTCCCAGCGCGCCAGGATTCTTACGCCCAACGCCAACTCGATATGTGTCGAACTTTTTTGCCGAGGGTTTCTTCTCATGAGAAACGCTGGGTCGTAGACTGTGAAGAATGCCTACTCACCCGTAGTGAGTAATGATTTCATATGTTTTATTGTGATAGCTGCTGATTTCGTCGTAATGGCAGTCCGAATATCCATTTTGATGATCTTCATGGCTCAACCACCCCCTGCGCTCAACGGCAAATTACGTTTTGGAGGGGCGATAGAGAGGAGGAAGTTCGAGGTGGGGGCGTCGTATCCATCCAGAATTGTATAGTGCGACGCTGTGCCCTAGTTCCATGTGATACGCCAGGAATTAGAGGGGAGTTTGGCGGCATGGCGGCATAGAGAGTGCAACATCTAAATCTTGAGCCGTGTTTAGGCCTCTGATGACGACGATCTAGCCGATAATGTTCAAGCCAGGTAATCAATAATGGAGTCGCCCCCCCCCAAAATACCTTCAGTTAGGCTCACACTATGCGGAAAAGTTTATTCTCGGTTCTTCATATTGTCCCTATGGGGAATATGAATGAATTCCTTTCAGCAGAAGTGCTGTCAACACTGGGCAACCTTCTGTGGCAAGGTACCGTTTTGAATTCAATTCTTTTGCTATTGAAGAACGTCGCGAAACCAGTCAAACAGCCATTTGAACTCATAAATTATGTAGGAATGCGGAATTGCAATAAAACTTCGAGATACTTTGATCCCACAATACTATACTCCTTTAACACCTAGCCGAGTAAGTTGTGACGTTTGAACATGGCAGGAACTGTTACTCGTGTATATTCCACGTCTGGGACAACTATCATCTTGTTCGCTGTGTTGGATAGAGCACAATCGAAAAACAACTTGTACATATGAAGATGAAAAGTGTCCTCACAGAAGCATAAAACAGCTTCAAGTTAGAGCATGCCGGCCACGACCTACCCTGATTTCAGGATCTTCGAGTAATATTTCAATTACATTCCACGTTTCCCTTAGTCTAGTTTGGTAATGTCGCCAGACAATGGGGCCGGTTGTCAGAAGTGGGGGGGGGCGGGAATGAGCCGGCCTCCGCTGCTTGCTCTACAATGTGATCGGATGTGCACTGTTTCACGAAAGAAAACACACGGCTGGAAACGCCACGAACAGGGTCATTCATCCCTATAGAAACCCCGGTGTCTGATCACCGGCGCGATACCAACTGTATTTGTCCAATACTCGCGCTCGGAACGTTTATTTTTATAGGGCACTTGGTAGACGGACAATATTAAATTGATCCTTATCGTGCTTCGCTTTTTACGCCGTGCCTAATTTCCTTGTTTTTTTTTACAATAATTTCACTTCATTTTGGAAATATCCATGAAAAGCTGTGATGATCATTTATGACTGTTGGGGTCAATGGTAACATTTTAACAGTAAGAACAATCAATAGACGAAGCGACGGTGTGGGAATATTTGTCACTCTATTCACCACTGCCTGCTTTACCCAGGACATTCTATGTAGATACAGATGTTCCATCTAGTAATGTGATTACTGTCAACTGTGGAGCCTCCCTGCTGCAGTTCTCTTTGCTTCCTTGCTCCCTTCTCCCCTTTGCTCTCACTCCCTTTTCTCAATTCTTCCTTCAAAGGCCTCAGGCCAGAGGATTGCGATGGCACAAAATAACTCTAACTCTCGCAACGAGAAAACCCTCGGCTGGCAAGAGCCCTGAATCTACTGGTTCGACTAATCCCCAAAAGGTACTTGATGCGTATCGATCATGGGAATAGGAAACGCTGATCCTCGCGAATGCGCGAAGGGCGTCGTCGAGGAATCGAACGAATCGATATGGTATTAGTGTGGATCTCTGCGGACGTTGGACGCGTCAGCGGGACGAATTGGCTTTTGTGCCAAACCTTTCTGCCACCAGTTGTTAAAGCGAGTAAATGACAAATGCATCATATCGTTCGTATTGCTCGTTTTCTACCACTTTTTGTGGCATGTGCGCTTCAACAAGAAGGCTGAGAACGGCCTTGACGCGGTGGCACACTCATACTGGCAGATACGCCCAATCGTCCGCAGCGAACCAAAGTGTAAAACTTCTCTCGGATATTACGGCTTTTTTTTTGCCCATCCTCCCCACCAAACCTTCTCCTTTTCTGAGAGCTCTGGAACTGCTGAAGATCATAAACAGTAAAAAAAAGTACTTCAGAATCACATCTACTAGAGAAGTCGAGAAATCAGGGGAATGACTTATCGTCTTCTTTGGTTGTTTGTTTTATTGTTTGTTCGATTCCAGTTCGCTCACTTTTTTTCAATTGCCATTCACCCTTTTTATGCTTTCTTGTTTGCACTACATATCAAACAACACTTGAAATCATAACGCGTAACGCGGGCGAGCCCTTTCGGCCATTGGCAGTTTGTGCAGTTAGCGCAGAAGGTAGGACGCCTGAGTTCATTACGTTCATGTTATGTGTGATCTTTACGCTGGGTCTTTTGCGCGTTCCAATTCCCAAAATAGTCTTTCTTGGAGGTTTTGGATTGAATTTGAAAATTGCTCTAGTCGTCCAAGGTTTGTTGCTGCAAAGACAACGCGATATATGCGTCACTCACAGAAGTGTCGAAGCGGTGAAGATCAAAATATAACTTCCTTGTTATTTCGAACAGATGCCGTTTAAACGGTTCCTCGAAAAGGCAGTGTTCATACTTCGCGATATGAACAGCATCGGACTTTTTGAAAGTATCGTGCTCAAGGAGTAGCTGGGAATCGATCGACTCCTATTCCCCAATTCTCCTACTCCGCAGTTTTCCGATTCTCTTATCCTCCCGAATCGCCAGTGACCGGGGCCGATCGATATCCAGTCAGTCCTTTGACACGTACCCTATTCGAACCTTTCCGATTCCTTTCGCCCGATTCGTCAGATCGACACTTGTACTTTTCTAGAGCGCGCGTTCTTCTGTTCTCCTGTTCTTCACACATTCTCCTGTTCACCAAGTTCTTCAATAGCAAAGTATGAACACTATTGAATGGGAGAACTGACGATTACTTCGTATGCCTTGATCACCCGCGGAACACCGTCTCCTCTTATCTTTGTGTAATCGTACATTTAACGACATGCCTAGTTTATTTCAGTACTTTAAATTCCAACTCGGACTTTTATGATACGGTTGTTCCATTTCCTGTGGTCCACGATGCGAACAATCTCGCGCCTAGAGCGCTGTTCGTTGGCACTTCTCAACACGAGGAACGGGAGGGGTTGTAATTGCGTCAGCACATTTAGATTGCATTTTTCAGCGCCTTTGAGGATACGGAGGTAGTGTACCCTGGAACTTCGCCAGCTCCACAACATGCTCTGGTCTCTAGTCTCTATGCTGATGATATGGTCATTTTCGCCGATGCCCACGTTGTAACATCTTATCGCTCTGTCTGGGTTTTATCACCCGTCGTACTTTTATGTAAGGCTGAAGTGTCTGTTTTTCTCCCACATTTTGTCGTACTTCCGCCTACGTTCAGCGTTTCTGAGCGTGGGAAAACATTTTTTTAGACTCCTTTGTTTTTTTCTGTGTTTTGCTGCGTGTTCTTTATCCCCTTTTTTCTTCTTCCTTTTTTCTTTTCTACTTTGCTTCTTTGTCATAATTATTTTCTCGTCGTTCAGTATGAAATGTCCGTTTTTGAGAGTCAACTTCAGTTTATCATATCTTCATACAACGCAAATTACAATCAATCAAAATATGATCCTATAGCTTATCAACACATCTTTGCCATTTTAAAGGTAACTTATTAATTCCATCTCTATAGAAATCTGGGGAGCGAGAGGCAATAAAATCATGAAAGGCACTTTCTACATCATCATAAGAATTGAATAATTTTCCCTGCAAGAAGTGATCTAAAGCTTGAAAGAAATGGTAATCTGTAGGTGCTAGGTCGGGAGAGTAAGGAGGATGAACGAGAGTTTCCAAGTCCAAATCCTGTAATTTTAACAAGGTCGAGTTTGCCACATGTGGCCGAGCGTTGTCCTGCAGTAGGAGCGGTCGGTCTCTGTTAATCATTCTCGGCTGCATAACAGCAAGCTTCTCCATCATTTCCTCCAGCTGTTGACAGTACGCCTCCGCCGTGATCGCCTGACCAGGTCTCGTAAAGCTGTAGTGAATCACTCCTGCGGAGGACCACCAAACTGATACCATAGTCTTCCTCTGGTGAGGGTCCGGCTTCGGCGTAGGTTTTGGCGGTTCCGACTTGTCCAACCACTGGTAAGACCGCTTCCTGTTATCGAAATGGATCCACTTCTCGTCACATGTGACGAGACGGTGTAAGAAAGGCTCGCTTTTTTGCCTAGAAAGTAAGGAAAGGCAAGCCTCAAGGCGGACCCTCTTCTGACGATCGCTCAAGTCGTGCGGTACCCAACGGTCCAGCTTCCTACTCTTGCCAATTTGCTTCAAATGAGACGAGATCGTCACCTTACATACTCCAAACTTTGCCGCTAATTCTCGAGTACTTTGAGTGGGATCAGCTTCCACTACGGCTTTAAGCTCATCGTTGTTCAGCTTGCACTCGGGCCGTCCTCTCGACTCATTTTGAAGATCGAAGTCGCCGGATTCAAACTTTGCAAACCATCGACGTACTGTTCGTTCGTTAGGGGCCGTATCACACTTGTAGCCGCCCTAACAGCGTCGCGCCTACAGCGTTCGCGCTACTTGCGTTCGCGCTTACAGCGTCGCGGCTACAGCTTCGCGCTACGTCCGTTCGGCGCTACTGCGTCGCGCTACAGCGTCGCGCTACTGCGTCGCGCTACAGCGTCGCGCTACTGCGTCGCGCTACAGCGTCGCGCTACTGCGTCGCGCTACAGCGTCGCGCTACAGCGTCGCGCTACAGCGTAGCGCTACAGCGTCGCGCTACAGCGTAGCGCTACATCGCGTCGCGCTACAGCGTAGCGCTACAGCTGTAGCGCTACAGTTGTACCGAACTCCAGCTTTTATGTTTTTTCTTTCTATATCATCCTCTTCTCTTTGTTTCTCATATTTATCTGATAGTGAGCTCCTGTTTTCTACTTTATCACATTTTGATGTAGTTTTTGATACAGAAGACTGTGATAATGGTTTTATTTATCATTTTTGACTTTAATTATTTGGTTTCACAGTTGCTTGATCGGTCTTGATGGCTTTGCTTGCATGTCTTGCAAGTTTACTGCCTCGCTTTTTATTGCCCCGCATTGCGAAACTACATTAAAATGTGATAAAGTAGAAAACAGGAGCTCACTATTAGATAAATATGAGAAACAAAGAGAAGAGGATTGAATATAGAAAGAATGAATACAGAATCCTATGCCGCTTATGGATTACGGAGCGAAATCTGCTTTTCGAATTTGCCCCCAATCTCTGCCTGGATCACAGGAAAAAGATTCATGCCGGTTTTCGCGTTTTCGAGGCAAACGACCCAAACAAAGCGGTTGACAGTTCTTGTACCTTTTGGCCCAGCGACCCTACTCTGAGCGTAAACATGGCCTTATCTCCCACAACAGGCACGCGAACACTGTCTGGTCACCAATGCGTTAGCACAATGCAAACAAGAAGTTCCTTTATGGTTCTCTTCTGTCTCCGGTAAAAGAACATGGCGTGGCGTGTTTTTAGGTGGCGCGGCAGTACTCTTGTGCGTGTTTTTTTGCCCAGCAAAATGCTCCTAATAGGACAGAAGGACACTGTTACGCTAAAAGCAGTACCAGAAAAGTATTGACTAATGGAGTAACTGTCAAGGATGGTCAGATATTGAAAAATTTGTTCCAAGAAAAGTTTTTGCAAAGCAAGCTTAATTATTCGATTACTAATAGCAAATTTCTACGTAGTATATAGGAATTTCAAAGTTCATATTCAATTAATTCAAACGTATTAGCATGTAAATTTACTAAATAGGGCAGGTGTCGAAAAACAGTGCTTAATTTTCGGACTTCATCCAACTTCAACGACTGAAAAATCCACAAAAACTATATCCTCAACCAAAGCTTTTTTGATATTCTTATACTAAGAGAAGTTTGCTATTAAACGATATTAAGCTTGCTTGCAAACCAGTTCACTTTTGGAAAAATTTTTCAGTTGAAAAAAACGGCCATTACTTATTAGCCAACCTAATAGTTACAGCTGCATCAGTCTCACCTTTCCGTGAATTTCTCAAGAAAACTCCAGCAACCTTCCCACTTTTCTCTATAAGCAACTCTAATCATCCTAACGTTGGAAATTGCAGTACGTTGCGAAGCGGTGCTGTAGCGCTACGGTGTAGCGCTGTCTTTCTCTCTAGCGCGACGCTGGTAGGCCGCAGACAGCATGTAGCGCGACGCTGAACTAGGCCGCGCAACGCATGCGTAGCGCGACGCTGATAGCGCGACAGCTGGTAGCCGCGACGCAGACCAATAGCGCGAACGCGACATAAGCCAGTCGACCGCAGTAGCGCGACGCCATAAAATGAACATTAGCGGCCGACGACCAAGATAGCGCAAACGCACCAGTAGCAGCGACGCTGTAGACGCTAACCAAGTGTGAACGCTAATGCCCTATAGGGGCATCCTCTCCAAAGACGACGGTGATATTCCGAACTGCCTGTGCTGCGGTGCTTCCACGGCGGAACTCGTACTCCAAGACAACACGCAATTTGGAGACATTGTCCATGTCCGTCATACAAAAACCTTTCCAAACAAAAGTGTCAGATTTCCACGGCAGCGGCGAGGTCCACCCGAAGGTAGAAAGAAGCGGATTGCTGCACCTTATTAAACAAAACTCAATTACAAAGGACTGCCGGAGGAGCCGTTTTGCGCTTAGATACGCGACTCTCGAAACTATGCACTTCTGGAAAAAACGACATTTACATGAAATGAACGACCTGATATGGCTCTGCCAGCATTTACCATGAAATGTGGTTCGAGCCTGACACTTTGACACAAACGTGTTTCCAGAAAAAGCGGCCTGCATAGGAAGCATTTTTTTCGCCAGCGTCCTCTGGCAACACGGGCTGGCGGGCTCAATACCAGTCCCTTGCTTGAACCACTTTTTAGTTTTGTAAAATTTCGCGAAGCAACTGAGTAATCGTGTGCGAAGCGCCATCCATACTGTATTGCTCACATGGTCACGGCCTTTTTTTGAGGACGTCCATGATTTTTTAATTTTTTTATTCCTTCTGCTTCTCTGCCTTTTTTATTTCTGCTAATTCGGGTATACACACTGATTGATTAGGGTTTATATGCCAACAAAGCAGTTCTCAGAGCAACTAGTGGCTCATAGTGGCGTCAATGTGCGAAATATTTTCCGATCCAGAGCCCGTCAGTATTGCTGATTGTCGCCGGCGAATGACTCGCAGTCGAGCGTGGGTAAACCCATGCATTCTTTAGAATCGCGCAGTCTTTTTGTGGGTGCCTGAAAGGTTTATTGATCGCATCGGAAATGACACTATCTAGCGACTATCGATCATAAGGAACGACTAGGCAAAAACTCCTATCCTCTTTGGAGTCAGGCTTAAGCAGGGCATTGAACTCTAATGTTCTCCAACAATAACTTCACCCGATTAGGAAAACTCTTAGTTCTCAAATAATAACATTTGATTGTGCTGTAATCTGTTTTGAGCACAATGAGCGCAGTTAAGGATAACAGGACTTGTTTGGTTCCCATCTAAAATCACATGGAAGGAAACTGAAGTGAAATTCATCCCTCTTGTCATACTTTTCAGTGGTGAATTGAGCTCAGGTAATCCACATATAGTGCTCTTTTGAGGCGGAAGCAGGGCACATCATTGGTCGAGATTTTAGTCGAGTTCCTACGACCTCCCACAGTGAGGGGTGGCTTGATACTGCCCCCCCACACTTATAACATGGGTGAAATGAGAAAAGTCAACTAGCAAAAATATTTCGGAGCATTCTAAAGTTCTGAATGTTCAGAAAAATTTCATAGAATTTTCTATGAATAGCCTGCAGAGGTTTGTAAGTTTGTTTGTCGAAAGCTAATTAGTGATTAGCGCTGCAGGCGGTGGTGCTTTCGCCTGGCTCCACCCCGAAGGAAGCATGGTTTGTATTGGCGGGTAGCTATTGATAGCCGCTCCGCTCCAACATCATTTGGTGCTTGCTTGGGCTTTTCTATCATCAATAGCCCACCTGACTGCTATAGTGAAGAAGTCCTACTGCCAACCAACTGCCGCTGTTTACTATCACCCTCTAAGATCATTCTACGCTGGAATTATGGACATCCTCAAATGCTGCGGATGTAGTGAGTTTTATTCTGTTCAACCTTTACTTTTTGGGATCTCTGTGCTATCCCTTTTTCT
Source organism: Cooperia oncophora (assembly GCA_036418165.1). Taxonomy (NCBI): domain Eukaryota; kingdom Metazoa; phylum Nematoda; class Chromadorea; order Rhabditida; family Trichostrongylidae; genus Cooperia; species Cooperia oncophora. The sequence continues at coordinate 15,083 of MU951751.1, forward strand.
TTGTCTCCTTCATTTCTACATTTCCTTTCGTCCTTTTTCTATTTCCTTTGCTCTTTTTCTTCTTTCTTGAGACTAAAAGCTATCATTTTTGTTCCGATTGGTTCCAGGAGTACCATAGTTTTTGAAACCGAGCCACCTAATTCCATCTGCATTTATTGACCACATTGGCCGAGAGAACCAATTAGCAAATGGTTGGTCGATGTTTGATTGAATTTCAGCCTCACTAGCCAATGTCCCGTCTTTCAGGGGTCGAGTTTACAAGAGGCAATGTCCATTTATTCGCCACATTACCCCTCTGACTTCCCCTATTTATTGTGTCGCCATGTCTGGACTTGGCGTCATATCGATTTCGTCACAGAGGCAATTTTCTCCGCTAGGTTCAGAGAGTAGAGGGGTTGCTCTTTAACCGCTAGGAGCAAGTCTCAGTCATCCCATAGAGCATGAGGTTGATCTTTGAGCTAGTGCCCGCTTCCCCCTGTTCGACATTCTGAAAGCTTTTACAACACACTCAAATTCCAGTCGATGCTGTGAAGCAGTATGTTGAAACTTTGGGGAAGTGAAAAGCTTGATTACAGCTTTTGAGGTAATTTGTCAAACTCTAGGCCACAAGGGGAACGCCATCGGAAACTTATTTCATACCGTAAAAAATGCATTGTCAATGGACTCGACCAGTACATTGACGAAAAGAATCTAAATTAATCGAGGCTTTTACGAGAGAAATCTGTCGATGAAACGCGCACTAAGTTTGGTATAAAAAGGTCTGAAACACCTTGTTCTAGGGCAATCGGGGCAATGGGCATTGAGATCAATGCACAAGA
>MU951753.1:1493-18687 GCA_036418165.1 Cooperia oncophora
AGTAAAACGTTTCACTTTTATGCAAAGAAAGCGCCGAGTGATTGACTGCAATCAGGACTTCTCCTACTAGCTATAAGACTTACTAGGAAACGAGAAGTGAAGTGGACAATTGATGACAGCCTTGGGACTTCGCTTCTTAAACTTTGAAGCTCTCCTTTCTCGCTTCGAGAAACGGAACCTAGCCTGAAGATGTTTGCTGTCACATCCTTGTAAGACACAGGAACAACAACGATGTCAGTCTCGCAAAATCTTAGTTTGCAGATGATGTGGTTGATTTCGTAGAGTTGTCTACCAGCAGAGTCCATATCCAGCATAGCAATTAGGGCTTCTGGATCTGCGAATTATTTAGATTGCATCGGCCGACAAGAAAGCTTAGGCAGCCTTTCGCCCAGCTCATTCGACTGCACTCCATGAGTTCCGATGTTCTTCAGCCGTTTTTCTCGGTCCAATCTTAGCGTTAAAATGACGGTGACCTTACGGAAGGTATGGTCTTCTTTGTAGCGTTTTTCCAGTTCCACATGAAATGCTTCAGGCTTATCTTCGTCGTAACTCGATGTTGGTGGGTAGGCGACGGAGACTGTCATAGCCGGAGCTGAACCACATCTTCTCAATCACAAGACGTCCGACACGTAATATTTCCAGATTTTTCGGAAAACATTCGTACGAATCAATGTTCACTGCAGAATGCGTGACCAGAAATCCGCACCGCCAACGACTCTGCCGTCGCATGTTCCGAGGAACAGTTCTCCAGTCTCGTATACGGCGTGTAGCGGGCGATGCCTCCTCGTCTCGGTCAGTCCGATGACGTCGTACTTGATCTTCCTGGCTTGCAACATCAGATCTTCGATGTGAGCTTCCGATGCAAGCGTCCGCGCGTTGAAAGTACTGATCATCATCTTAGTGCTGGGCAGCTCTTTTCTTCGTTTGTCCTGACGGCAACCAACGCCATCCTGTTGACGATTCCCTGAGATTCACGGGAGCAAGGCTTATAGCTGATACTGTTTTCGGCGTAAGAAGACCACAAGTCGTTCACCAGGCTCTAACGTGGTGCCTTACGCATTCATTCGGTTGATGAACCGTCACACCACGTTGAAGCTGTGCACAGGATTTCTGTGAGGAAATTCCCACACAACTGTGCGCAGCTCTAATGTGGCGTGGATCTCCCCCCTCCCCCCGCTCAAAGCTCTCTGGGAGTCGGCTGGCTGCGAATAAAGCTTCCCACCCATTCCTACAGAGGTTGATATAAACTGTGGGCGAGACAATGTCCCATTTTAGCAGTTCAAACCGAAGCAAATATCGTAGCATTTTATCTCACCATAAGATGTATTGCAGACGATCTCACGCTACTTTACAGTGGTGGTGCAATCCCGTTAAGAGAGAGTTATCCCTACTGCTGGGACTGCAACATGACGTGCCAAGTGTTCTGCTTTTTCCGCGATACAAATAAAAACAAAAAAAAAAAAAAAAAATATAAAACATACACTGACAGCCTTCTAAAGATGCGGGAAAGTTTTCTGCTCTGCATGCATTCATGACAGACTTGATCATGAGCATGAGCTGTTCTTTGCACGAAATTATATTAACAATGAGCAAGAACTACATACCTGCTTGACAAATCTCCTTTCAATAAGCCGCCTTTTCTTTTGCTCCGATGAGTCGAATATGACGTTGCGCTAAAGAGAACTACCAAAATTAATCAGCTGAACTAGTCTCAGGAAATTCTTAAAGCTTTCTGACAGCTAAGTCTTATGGTTGATACTTCTAAGGGGTCACATGGTGATGGTCGAACACTTTTGAAGTTTTCCGAAAGAGGCATACAGAACGACTAAGTACGAGTGGGTATCTTCTTTTAGAAGTGCCTCACGTACGAAATCTACAGGCAGTACATTTAGGAAGGGGCTCATCCATGCATTCATCAGTTCACGTCAAAATAGTGATGTTCGATTTCTCTTACATGAGGCAGCGTTCACACTTTGCGACAGCAGCGGCGCCCGGCGACCTCGGCGATCGCCGCGATCGTCGGTACGTGGACAGAGCGCGCCCCAACGCTATTATGGACCGCTCGCTTGATAAATAAGGGAATCCAACTTGTGAGACCTTCTTTCTCTTAATAATGGCTACTAACTGATAACTTACGACTTTCTATACATAAGCGGATCTGGAATATGAGGTAAGGAGGTTTCACTTCTTTTTAGGTCGGGATGAGGCCAACTCCATTTCCTAGGTGAGCTTCTTTTCGTTTCCTTGTTTTTATTCTTTCAATTTATACAAGCGCCTTGAAAGTTCCTATCGTCTAAACTGTTCCAACTCCCAAAACATTTATAGTTTACAAGTCGAGTTCAAACAACGAAAAAAAAGAAACAGGAAAGAAAGAAAAAGAAAAAATCCCACCTAAGGAGCCAAAACACTAATCATTTTACGCAACATCAACAGGTGAAAACTTTATAACCTCATGTATAAGCTCGACGAATAAAAGAAACAATAAAAACCTACCCTAAATGAAGCTCTCACGCTTTTTGCTCATTTCTATCCTGAATCAAGAAAGAAAATAGAAAACAAAAGCATTAAGTTGGGTTCACCTCGCCAAGGTCGTCGCGATCGCCGCTGCTGTCGCGAAGTATAACGCTGCCTAAAGCTCCATACGTAAAAATGAAGTGAGTATAGACCCTTGCTATTGGCATATCTTTGCTGTTTGCTGATGAGAGCCAAGACTGCAACCAATATGATCATATCCCCATGAGCGGAATTCGGTTAGAAAATAACATGGTTTGTTTCGCTCCCAAGTGGCCTGCATGATCTCCGCCTTTTCTTGGTAAGCATGAATACTGATCCTGACTGCTGCGTTGATGAAAATGAGGGGCTTATCATCTGTAACGTACTTTCCGTCGTAAGAGACAGCTATAAAGCTGTGTCATCGCGGCGAATCTTCCTCTTCTTGCGATTCTTCAAATCAGAGGCAGGAGAAAATGAGATGAAAAAAGAAAAAAAACGAGGTAGCCAGGCGGTTACGCTTGCTACCGCATGAATTTGCTTTTACGCGGTAATTCTGAAAGGTCCGAATCAAGAGTTTGAAGAAAACTGTAATTCCAGACAAACCTCTATATCTGCCCATCATTTTGAAAAACTTAGGATGCCCGGAAACAGGGCGGTGGCTGGAATCCAGTTTTGCCATATTCTCTTTTTCAGTCGACTGGCAGTCCGATGCGAATATATTTGTTTCCTGTCAATCATTTTTTTTTCTCATAGCAAGTGGCCAAAAAATTTGGCTCGCTAGGTAGAGAATTGTCCAGTGTTGAAAGCCACGAAATATCTCAACAGTATTGCCTTAGGATTATCGCTAGCGACGGTTAGCTTCCAAGCAGACAAAATTACTAGCGGGTCAAAGATTGAATTGTTAGGGAAGGGGAATGGTTACCATCCCAAAATTCAATCTCATTTCGTATTTATCCCATACTTATGTCCTATGATCGTCTAAGAGTGGCGTTTTCCCTAGAGCCCTATCCGCCTGCTGAAACTAAGTCTCGTCACATTTCTTGTGGTTATTCCCTCTAAACGACAACTCCGGGTGATTAAGCGGGCGGCTCATTTGTTTTCTCATCTATATTTGATTGGAGAATTTCTACCTACTACGCCTACTGCATCCACTATAAGAACTGTAGCCACACTACGTTACTATGTCACTGCTTCGCCCCTTTCTGTGTTATTCTGCCCGTTGTGCTCTTTTATTCTTGCGGTTGTTGTTTCCGATGTCTGGTCTTTTTGTAGTTTTTTCTTTTCCCTTTTTATTTGTGTTTTCGAACTTGATTCTGTGACATCAAAAAGAGTAAGCGCACCTATTAGTGCATCTTATAAAAGAATGAATGGGATAAATAAATAAAATTGTGGTTAGGCTTCCAAGATCGAAATTCCAGTTCATGGTGTTTCCTCTGTGCTAACGGATGTAATTTAGCGGATTACTTTTTTTCCGGCTCCACGCTTCAACCAAGTCTTTGTTAGCTGTGGCCTGAAATTTTTTGAGTGGTTCTCTAAGCCGCTTAAAGGCAGCGCCCCGCGTTCATTTGTTGTTTCCACGCCTCTTTGGATATCGTAAGCTCACTTCAGGAGGATGGTGGACATGATAGTTTCGCCACTCAAAAATGCGAGAGAGTAGCGGCGCCCGCTCGTGAAGAGTCGGCCACCCCGCCCACTGGCGACCACTACGCCCAACTCATTTATAAATGCGTTAGCCTGATGCGTGCGGGTCGTTCTGCTACTAACACTCTCTCCTTCTCTTCGCCTTAAGCAAGTACAAGCTCAGCTAGGAGTGGGGTCCTATATAGGGCGTATCCCGTGGTTTTTTTTGCATTTTTCTTCACTAATGAACTTACTTGCCTACCTTGTAACTGTCTGAGACCTAACTGATCAAATTGAAACGCGGGCGCTGCCTTCAAGGCTTTCGCCGTTCTAGCGATTCCGATAGACTCTTGCGGAAAACTTCAAAACTGCAAATGAGAGAAAGAGTCTGACTCAGGATACCATGGCATGCGGAAAGGCTGCGGCCTAATTGTTCGTGAAAGGTGAAATCTACTGTGCAGTCAGAAAGTCAGCTTTCTTTGCTTTTCAATATAGTACGGGAGAGCTTTTCCTTTTCCTGTTTCTCTACAATCAAAGTATTCAAACAGCACAAAAGCTGCGCGCATTGCATATGCTGTAAGTATCGAACTTACATCTTTTCTATTATGAAAACTTATTCTGATGAAGGTTAAGCTGTCAATGACGACAAAAATCGAGATCACCGCCAACGAACGAACAAACTCGGCATAGTAGACGTATAACATGTTGCACGGTGGAACCGCAAACTCCAACATCCAGTGCTTGGCTTCAAACTGCATTTGGCATGACACTGAATACGAGATATTCAGAAGGGGCCTTTCCTTGGGAGAGTATGTGCGATGCTTGTCTGCGAGGTCGAAACGAAAATCTCTGAATTGCTTTTACCATTTATGCCTCTCTAAAAGACATCGCTTTTCGATCATATATTCAACAAATACACCAATGGGAGCTTCGGCTTTTTACAACGTTCAACTTCCACAGTTTAAGCATATCAAGAGAGATGCAGGTAGAATTTCAAAGAAAATGATACAGATTATTTTATAGGGCTGAGAATCCCTTATCAATTAATGTAAAACTAAAAGATAAAACGTTCCACCATTGACGCGAAATTTCGTGTCAGATAAATTTCCATTAATTATGGACCAACCCAGTACATCTGTGGCTAGCAAGGACACAGCTGTTGAAGTGTCTGAAGGCGATGGTTCTCAAAGGTTGCTGCAAATGTATTTGCCTTTTGAGTGGATGAATTTAACACATAATAACTCGCTTCCATCGAAAGTGATGAACAATCCTTTACACCTTAGTAGCAGTTTCTCCAGGCACCGTAAACTAGACATGAGAACGAACGAACGAACGAACGCTCCTTCTTTTGATGTGAGTGTTCTGCACAGGCACTTGGTACGGCTGCTAGAGAACAAAATCATGGAATCGCGGGAAATCAATTGCCTCAAGCCAGAAATCAGTGGAGGCTAAAACTGGTCACGTGATAACTGAGGATACGTCTGTCCCACGGCTGCTAAGCACTTTTTTCGTCATTTATATCGCCGCCCCAGTGGGCTCACCCTTTCTCGCCTTTCTTGATATATTTTTTACCAGTTTGGCAGACGCGCACTACTGCGCGAATGGTTAAACCTATGGTACTGATCACTGGCAGAATTTTTGTGGGTGACCCCTATTACTTCGCGGGCTGACCCCTAACACGTGGACTGCCATTCCTTTCCCGTGTTTCGAAATACGGTCCATTTCATCATAATTCTCCTCTCTGATGAACATTTCCCAACATAGGTGCGCATCACAACACTCACCATTCGTTGGAAATGGGACAGCTTAGCGGTTGAAAGAGTTTCAATGGTAACAATATCGGAATCATAGTGAAATGTTCTTACATCCTAATACTTCCGTTGAGCAGCTTTCACATATCCGTCTCTTGATGACTCTTATCATTCCTCACTGACAAACAACTTTAGGCTTTTACTTTTGGGTGGTACTCGAGAGATTAGCGACCAATTCCGACTACATCGCTAAGGGATAGGAACATCGCTAAGGGATAGAAACATCTCGGCTCACTAAGGTTTGGCCCAGTAATTCTTGGGTCGCGGTGATAGAGTTCAGTCCAGAGAGTAAATATGCAGTTCCCCGTTGTTGCTCTGACTCTTGCACTGAGGCGTGAGGCCTTTGAGGCCCTCGCTGAAGTGAGTCCCCTACGGTACTTTATCGGCTGTTATCACGTCCAGCCACTCACCAATAATGTTCCCATCCTGCTCCATATATTACTTCTTGAAAACAGCGTCTAACGTCGCTGTGACGCCCGTTGTGAAGTTAGTAAACTTCTCTTTCCAAGGCTCCTTATGGTATCTTATCGGCTGTTATCACTTCCTGCCACCCACCAAAAATGTCCCCATCCTGCCCTCTATCTTACTTCTTGGAACCAACGTTCTACCGCTGCTGTGACGCGCGTTGTGAATTTGGTGACCCTTACCTTCTAAGGCTCCTTATGGTATCTTATCAGCTGTTATCACTCCCTGCCACCGACCAATAATGTTCCCATCCTGCCCCCTATGTTAGTTCTTGGAACCAAGGTCCCGTCGTTGCTGTGGCCGGCGCTATGAATTTGGTGACCCTTCCCTTCTAAGGCTCCTTATGTTATCTTATCAGCTGTTATCACGTCCTGCCACCTACCAATAGTGTTCCTGCCCGACCTCCTACATCACTTATCAATTTGAGCGCTCACGCTGTTTTGAAGGAAGTTATGAATTTCCGGTCAACACACACACACACACACACACACACACACACACACACACACACACACACACACACACACACACACACACACACACACACACACACACACACCAACAGACAAACTTAGCGGATTATATATAGTAGGATAGCTGTATTTTGCTGATTTACTGTAAATCGAAGGTGATGATGCAGTTACCTCCAAAGGCTCTCCAATGGAAAATTAGACACAGAAGCTTAAAAGCTTCAATCGTCCCTACTACATGAATGATCACGGTAAAAACGCGGATTCCTTGAATCGACGAATCAAGCAGACTTTTTCGATTCTCCTTTCCATTTATATGCTGGCGCAGGCTCCTATAAAAAGCAGTGAAAGGTCGGAAGAATAGGGTGGCTGAAGCATAATCCTCATGTATAGCTGCTCAATTTCTGCAGTATTTGGTGAAATACTATGTAGTCCGTTATCGTAGAGCAGTGAAGTCCTCTGTTGACTGGAGGGAGCATTTTTCACAATCTTCACAGCATTAGTTCTAAATCACTACAAAACAATGCTGTTGAGATGACTTGAATTCTTTCTAATGATAAAACTGAGTAACGCCACATTGGATCCACCAAGCGAATAACATTGTCTGTATCGTCCTTTTTGGAGCACGATCAAGTATGAAAGGTGGTGGTGAAATCTGCTCTCACGTGTTGTCACTGTGAACTGCTCGTCCCTGCGAGCTGCCAAACTGAGACAGACAACCGACAGCAGGTGAGAGGCGTTCGTGACGGGCCGGCCCACGAACACCCATGTCACATCAACATGTTCAATGCCTTATGTATTAGGTGGTCCGGAAAGTTCTCAGCGTTTTGAGTGTGTTCTTTTTAAACGATCATAACTTTAATACTCATCGGATTAATCGAAATAAGCACCATTCGAATCAGCACACTTTTGCCAATGTGACAGCAGTCGAGAAATCCCATCAAAGAAAAAACTGGGTGGTCGAGAATCCACGAAGGCTTTTTTGCCTGGTCCTGATTGATGAAGTATTTTCCAGCAAGGAAGTTCTGAAAATGTTTGAAAAGGTGATAGTCGGTTGGTGAAAGGTCTGGAGAATATGGCGGGTGAGGTAGAACTTCAACCCCCAATTCGTTCAATTTATGGATAGTGATTTGTGAAACGTGTGGGCGTTGTCATGCAAAAGAACCCTTTCTGTTGACAAGTGCTGGCTGCAGCTGACGCAATTTTCGGTACATTTCGTCGATTTCTTCACAGTAGGACTCTGCTGTGATGGTTTGGCCTGGTGACAAAAAGTTATAGTGGATCACACCAGCCGATGACCACCACACTGTGACCATAATTTGCTTTGGAAATTGCCTCGGTGGTTCGTCGGCATCCAACCACTGTCCGGAACGTCTCCTGTTATCATACATGATCCACTTTTCATCACAGGTGACAATTCGGTCCAAAAACGGGTCGTTTCTGTTGCGCAAAAGCAGTGAAGAAGAAACCTCGAGACGTGCCAATTTCTGCCGGTCACTCAAATTGTGGGGCACCCACTTGTCGAGTTTTTTCACCTTCCCAATGCGTTTCAGACCATCCGCAACAGTGGATTTGCCAACGCCTAGCTTTTCTGCAATCTCTCGAACTGTTTGGGATGGGTCAGCCTCCACAAACGCCTTCCTCGTCAGGTATTGCTTTAGGTCGACCGCTACGAGGTTCATCTTCAAGGCTGAAATCTCCAGAACGAAATTTGTCGAACCATTGTGCTTTCTCCAACACTATTGGGCCCCCACACCTGGTTAATTTGTCGAGCTGTCTCGACTGCGGATTGACCCAATTTGTAGTTGAAGAAAAATATCGTCCGAAGTTGCTCTTTTGACATGCTTCAAAAAGTCTTGGGAAAAGGGGGTTTATCAAGCAATGGTGAAACGGCAATTATACCATCAGATAGCGCAAAAAATTCTCTTCAGGATGTACTACTGAGACGCAAGGGAGAATGAGTTTTAATCAGCAATGAATGTACAAAAAATAGTAACACGAGCGCTGAGAACTTTCCGGATAACCTAAGTCACAATAATCATGGAGTGCCACGCGGATGAGGGAGAGCAGAGAAGAACACAAATTCAACGCGTTCAAAGGAATTGAGTTCAAGTTGTCCGTGGACCAGTATCAATGCTACGGCGTCCGCGGGAGCCGACGCGCACTCGTATGGCCCGGCGAGTGTGGAAAGTATGCGAGGGTCCTCGGTGCAAGGACGGCATCGGGGGCGACCAGGCTAGTCCAAAATTCTGGCAGTGTAGCGTGTAAAGTCCGTATTGCAACGTTGAACGTTGGAACCTTGACCGGACGTTCATGTGAATTAGCAGAGGCACTAGAGCGCAGACGAATCGATCTCTGTGCAGTGCAGGAAACAAGATGGTCCAGTTGCAAGTCGAGAGACATTGGTCGCGGCTTCAAAGCCATTCTTTGCGGCAAGCCAAGGACCACTAACGGTGTGGCCATAATCGTCTCACGACGTTTCCGTGACTCGATAGCTAGCGTGGAACGTTTCGACAATTGTTCGATGAAAATCGTTCTCATTGTCGAGCAACGACTATACCACTTCTTGCAACGACTACACCTCTGCTTTTCTGCTTATGCTCCACAGACGAGATGCGCTGAACGACCAAAGAACGAGTTTTGGACTCTGCTTGAGGAGAAGACAGCTGAGGTACCGTCAGAAGACGTCGTAATTGTCGCTGGTGACCTTAACGGGCACGTAGGCGCAACGAAAGACGGTTACAGTTGTCATGGTGGCTTCGGTTATGGAACACGTAACGTCGATGGCGAACGCATCCTGGAATATGCAGAAGCCCATAATCTCGCCATCGTGAACACAAAGTTCCGTAAACGTGACTCCCACCTGATAACCTTCTACAGCGGGAGCGCCAGAACACAAATAGACTTTGTTCTTGTCAGGCATCGCGATCAAGGACTTGTCACAGACGCGAAGACCGTGCCGTATGAGACAGTAGCCTCGCAACATCGCCCGCTTATCTGTACGCTGAAGATAACACCGCCCAGGTCGAAACAGATAGAGCGATGTGGTCCCGAGAGAATCAAATGGTGGCATTCGAAAGAAAAGGAGGCGGCTGTGATTTCTGAGGCACTGTCGACGAAACCTGGAAGAATGCTGCCAAGGACTGCCTGAGCCGCTCGCTCTGAACTTGGCGCAACGAAACCTGGAAGGCGTAGAATTGAAAAGCAGGCATGGTTGTGGACAGATGACGTCAGGGTAAAGGTTCGCGAGAAGAAGAAGCGCTATCACTTGTTTCTCGAAGACAAGTCAGCTGACAACTGGCGGAAATACCAGGAAGCGAAAAGAGCGGCAAAGAAGGCTGTGGCTGCTGCGAAAGCCTCTCATTTCGATGAAATCAGCAAGAAGCTGAAAGCGCGCGATATCGAGCGGCACATTCACCGACTTGCCAATGCTCGTCACCGCCAGACCGAAGATGTGGAGAAATTTTTTGGTATCAACGACGAGAAGGGCCCCCTTCTGATGGACCGAACAATGGTGCTGAGGCGATGGCGCGCCTATTTTGAGGAAATTCCCCACAGTGGAATATTTACACCTGTGTCCGCATCCCTGCGCCTTACCGAACATACGGGTCCCGTCGAGATAAGCGTAAAAGGAATTGGAAAGGCGGCTCTCAACGAAGATGAAGCCAGGCAAAGGCTGCGGGGCACCTCCTGATGACGTGGCGCCTAAAGTATAGAAGTCACACTACTGGCATGTTGCCGAATGGTTGACAAATATTTTTCAATCAGGTCGTTGCGGAGAAAAAATGCCCGATAGAGCAAGAGACGGCACGACGGACCTGATCTGGAAAAGAAAAGTCCTGCAGACTGCTCAAATTATCGTCCAATTTCGCTTGCTCTCGCACAGCATCAAAATTTTTGAGCGAATTGTTGATAAGCGTATTCGTGATATAGTCCAGCTCTCTACCAACCAGTGTGGCTTCGTGACTGGGCTGTAGTACAATCGACGCCATACACGCCGCTCGAATGCTGAAGAAACATCGTGAGAAGAAGAAGAAGCATGTCCATCTAGCCTTCCTTGCTCTGGAGAAGGCAATTCGAGAAGACCGTGTCCCACGTGAAGTTATATGGTATGCCTTACGGCAGCGCGGCATTCCCGAATAGCTCATTGAGTGGGTACGCATTCTGTATTCCAGCCCCACGGAGCTTAGGCGAAGTCGGCAGCAGGGCATTTCGAGTGGGGTTTCCCCATCACAGTTGGGGTGCACCAAGGCTCAGCACTTTCCCCGCTACTCCTGGTTGTTGTCATGGATGCCATTTCACGGAACCTTCAGAAGCAGGTTCCTTGGACGCTTCTCTACGCTGACCATGCGACGCTCGCCTGCGAAGATAAGAAGAATGGGTTCTGGAGGAGCAAGTGCAAGCTTGGACTTAGCGGTTAGCAAACTTCGGGCTCAGATTGAACGTCAAGAAAACCGAGTACCTGATGACTGACCCGGACGAGTCTGGTTTCCTTAGGGTCAGCGGCAGTGTGCTAACGCGAACGACAACCATAAAATACGTCGGATCAACAATTACGTCTGACTGCAGTCTTGACCCAGAAGTCAGCGCGCGTGTGAGTGGCCCGGTATAAGTGGCGGTCTATGACTGGCGTTCTCTGCAACAAGACGATGATCGCCTCAAATCGAAAATCTACAGGACCGTCGTTCGACCAGACGCGACATACGGTGCTGAATGCTGGCCTAGGAAAAAATTCAAAGCACGCCCCGTAATCATATAGATGAAAATGCTGCGATGGACCGCCGGTGTCACGCATATGCATCGCATACGCAATGACGACATAAGGAAAAGATTCGGTGTAGCTCCTGTGGCCGAGAAAATGCGCGAAGCTCGCCTTTGATGGCATGGTCATGTTCTTCGCGCAAATTAAGACAAACGCCGTCCGTAAGAAAGACTAGTCTTGCAGCTCGAGGTTCGGGAAAGGCGGCCGTAAAGGACGCCACTTAGGCAGCGCTGGGTTAGACACGTTGCAATGCAGACTCTGAAGATAGTTGGTTTCACAAAACCCCGACCAAGCATCAAATCGGGAGAAGTGGCGTGACAAAATAAAACGAGTGGACCCCCGCCTACAGAGCGGGACAAACGCTGAAGAAAAAGAAGGAGGAGATATCAAGTTTGAGAAAGTCTCCTGATGAAAAGCGGTTCATACACAGGCGATCTTACCGATTATTTTATAGCAACCAGTCTTTCTTGACCGTCATCAGGCGCTGGAGAAAAGATCCATTGTCGGTAGAAAGGCAAGTTACAAGAAGGAGCGTAGCGTGCAAGTTGTTGCTTTCGGCCGGTTAGTTCATGGGGCGCCTAATTCCCCATCTTTGACTTCCCCGATTTGCTTCAAATGCCCTAACGTTGTTGCATCTATCATGCAATGTCAGATGCAACATTTTTCTGTCATGTAGTAAGAAAGTGATAAGACAGACACAAAGTCTGTCAATATCAACTTCGCACCACATGACAGTATCATCTTGACTGCAAAGGCGGATAATCGCAGAACGTGCTTCTAATCTGCAACTGTTCGTGAGAGTCATCATAAGAACCAAATCATTATGAAAGCGCTGACCATCAGTAGAGCAGCAGAGCAGCTGGTCCCAATGATAGGCTTATGTCGGCCAATATGACCACGCATATGCCTTGAACAGCAAAACATATGCATACACTGGAAAGTCTGGCATAGAAAGGGAGAAAGAGATCGTTAGCGGTTCTCAAGCAAAAGGCAAATTCCCATGGAAAGAATTCGTTCATGGACCATATTTCCCACTTTGTCTGCACCGAGTTTGCTATTTTAATGCAATGTTTAGGTCCTTTCTTCTACAGAAAGTTTCGGACTTATCGGTAGATACAAGAAGACTTTTGTGGGTGCCGCTTACAGTCCTTCAGAAAACTTAATGATTTTTGTACTGTGCAGAGATCGGGGCAAATGGCAGTTCGAGGGTGCCCGGTCCGTTCCTAATGAGGCTAATGCAAAATAGGGTCCCGTCAGCTTCTCATATTTTGCCAGAGTGTTCAAACATTAGCTGCCGTCAAGCCATTGTAGGCAAGGTGGCAAAGATACGATAGGTCTTATTCTGGCAATTACGTCAATTGCTTCATCAGAATGTCAACGATGAGATCTTCAGACTTATCGTATTGTTTAGTGAACCAGCTAGCTCATATCGCCGAGTCGGCCCGTTTCCCGGTCAAACTAGTATTCCAACCACCCGCGCATCACGAAGGCTTCTTGACATTATTGCGGAAATTGGCCGAGATAACTGTTCGTACTGTGGAGGAAATAAGGTCTGCCAATTACGAGGAACAGTTCATTAGGTCCTATGCGAAAGACACGTGCCAGCGCTGTAGAATACTTCCTCTCAACGTGTAAGCGGATTTTCACCACATCGCAACCTTTTACACGAACAACAAACCCTACCCTCCCCTATCACTCACCCTATTCCACTCCATGAAGAAAGCTCCACTCAAAAGGCAAAAGCGACGAAGCTAACATCTCAGTGGTGGACAAGAATGTTCTCTGAAACGTCACACAGGTCACATTTCTAGTGACTTTACTTCTTTGGACTTTTTGAGTGCGGTTGGGATGCTTCCGTATCGTGACTGTACTCTCAATAGTTTACTGCATACACTGTATTGCGGTACTTATCACATCTGTTGCTGACGAGTTGGTCAAAGTCCATTTAAAAAAGTTATTCGCTAAATGTTGTAAATAGTAAAGCGACGGTTGGTTACTAGTATTTATGGTCAACTTCTCACAAGTAGTTGAGCGAGTCCTCAAAAGTATCCATCCCGAACGACAGAGTATAATTTTCTGTACGTGAATAATACATTTCGGGTCAGTTCATTCAGCGAGTCAACGGTGACTGAAAATTGCTCCTGCAATCTTTTTTTCGGCTCTACTTCATGTCATTCAGACAGCTATACTTGCTCAAGCGCTTCTGTGCTTACATAACTTCGGTAGAGGATGATTCGCCGTTTAGTATAAACTATCAATCGCACATGAACAATACGTTCCAAACTACGCTGAAGGGCTCGTTTAATTCGAAAAGTATTTCATTAGTCGCCACCCTATTAAAGCCAAGACACCTTTGCTTGAACGGTCATAAAATATAGTTAACGCTCACAAAATGCCTCCTGTTACTCTAATTACTCTAATAATTTGTGGTTTTGGTGTGATGAAAGTTATAACTCGATCATCGTTAGGCTGGCTTGGTTGGCCTGGGTGGTACCGGCCTGGTTCGACCCCTGAACCGCGGTAAGCGAGCACGCGCCACGACACCAACTCCGGATGCTGTTCAACAGAAATTAATAAATTACCTATTACTAAGAAACATGAGTCACAGAACGACAGCACCACGATAGCCGGAGTGATTACAATGACGAACAGAGGAGTGAAAATCTTCGGGTAGTAACCAGGGAAATAGACAGCTGTGAATCTGAATGTTAGGAAAGTACGTACTGGCATATTTGGCACAGTAATAACAGTAACAATAACAGTAACAATAACAGTAACAATAACCGACAACAATCCTTCGAACTTTAGGTGAAATGAATCCGAACTAACCTGTTTAATAGGAAATAGTCAAATGAGAATAAAGGGCTATATTGTAAGATGCCAAAAACAAGCTGCCAAACCGAGCGGCCACCGCCGTTTGTTGAAGCGCTTTGATTTCACTGAAATAGTGAAGTTTACTAACACGGATTTTCGTCCTCTACGCTTTACTTGAGAGTTCAAGGCCGAGAAATGTCTTGGTTCCAACTTGCTGGAGCGCATCATAGGCTCGCTGCAGCACCCGCTACGAGTAAGACGCTAAGTGGGGGGTCGCTACGACGCGACACCGTCCCTCTTCAGTAACCGTTGCAAGCATTGATGTCACTTTCCCTGGTGCAACAATTGGTGGGAAACGGGCTGGCGCCACGCCGAACCCACTCCTCTGATATGCCCCAGCATCCGCAGCAATCACGACTATACGTGCGCCATTGAGACAGATTGGGTTACCAATAAAAGATGCCACTACAACGGTATCTTGGAAACTAGGCTTGTTAGACAACCGCCGAGTTTTCATATCAACGACCGCTAGGCAAAACGGTAACCGATTTGGACGATGTAGCAAAATCGCTATGAATTTTGATGTGTGAAATAACAGCTATATAAGACCACGCATCTCGTACCTCCGAGGGCCGATTGCACGCAGCTGGCTGGTCGTGGCAGCGGACGGTGTGCTCGTGCGGAGCAGGGTGGGGGCGGTGCCCAAGTCGCCCTGCCTCTCTCCTGCACGTGCTCAGCCGGCTGGGCACATGTATGGGAGGGAGGCAGAGTGAAGGGGTTCCGAAGAGGTACACGGAGGGGTACGTAGCGCGCGCTTGAGTAGAAACGCGCAGCAAAGGAGGAGGAAACAACCGGTAAGAAAACCGCTGGCTAATCCATGTTACCATTACGAACTGAAAAGTTGTTTTCAGTCATGACAACACTCCACGATATAAGAAGACCACCACACTCCGAGCCATTGCTTGGGTTGCTCGTGTGGCAGTTGGACGTGAGCGCGTGATGGGGAGAAGGGAGTGAGCGAGTACGGAATGGTGGTGAGGTGAGGAGATGAAGAGTGGTAGGCAGAAGTGACCCCCTCCTCGCTATCCTCACCTACCGCTATGCAGCGTGCTCAGTCGAAGAGACCATGCCGAGGAGGCGCAGAGGGATTGGATCGATCATAAACTGAGTACAACAGAACGCAATGCGGTATGTAGCGTAGGAGCAGGAAGCAAGAGAAAAGGTAAAGAACCGCTAGCAAAACTGCAAGATAATCCATGTCGCATCGACGAACTAAGAAGTTGCTTGGTTGTGATATCGCTCTATGCTATACATGACAACCACATGAGACTTCTTAGGCTATTACAGCCAGCTGCTCGCTGGAAGGGCTGAAAGTGGCAACGAGCAGGGGCGGTGGTAAGAGCAGCGAGGCGGGGGAGTGATCCTAATGTTGGCACGCAGCCTGAATCACGTCAACCATTTAGTGGGCACCTAAGAGCCACTGCACGTCTAAATATTAACGCGTAGCAGCTGAGCGTGACCTGTAGGGTGGCTGAGCGGGGATAGCTGAGGTTAGTTTGGGGATAGGTGAGGTGAAGGGGTACCATATTGGCGCGACCGACGCTCGCCTGAACAGGAGCACGCAGCGACTGCGGAGACCGAAGCATCCATGGCTGTCATAAGATGGGGAGGAGAGTAATCGATTATCCATACCAGATTTTGAACTTTTCATTATGAAAGTGCCCTGCGATCATATGGCGCGTTTCTACATTCATTTGATTAGATGCAGAAAGACAGCGCTAGTCACCATTAGAACGGGAGCATCATAAATGCCTGAAACAGTAGTATCGCCCTGCTTACGCCTGAGTTTGCTCCTTTCTTTCATGAGCTGAAAAGTAAGGCTCTAAAGGAGTTGCATGAGCCCGGCGAAGAGAGGCTTCCAAGAAGGAGGAGAGCTCGGCGTTAGCCGGGCGATCCGACTGGTTGTTATAATTCCTAAACTTACAATAACAGTGCAGGTGCGAAGTAAAATGCCATACTGTCGCAGCGAATCCCTCCCCGATCGACTGAAAAGCAAACATCTGGCTTCTTTCTTGTTTTTTGCCCAAAAACAAGTCCCTCATTTCGAATGCTTGAACACTGCTCTGCTATTGCTCTCACCTGTAACCGGAGCAAGTACCCAAAGGGTTGGAACCCGACAAGCGCCCATGTTGGCCGACAATGAAGAGCATTCACAATGCGACGAAACCGATGAAAGTAATCTGAAATGATTTCACCCCATAGCTTTTCATATACGGTAACTTCTTTTTTTCTACAACATCATTCTTTTTCACTGTCAGCATGCCTTTTTACTTCTTAGTTCTTTTTTATACCAACGCTATAACACTGGCAAGGAGACACTACGGAAAGGATATCTGCTGGATACGGTGAATAGCTTGAGTATCTCCTCTGTCGCTTATAGGGAGCGGCAACCTCTGCCTTGATGCTGTTGTTTGGACGCGTTCGCGTTCTTCTTGCAACATAGAATTCAGGAAATTCGGCAAAATGATTGTTCAATTTTGTTGAAGCATTTAGAGCATACGTCGTCCTCATACTTGAATATGTTTCGCACACTTTAAGCCCTCATACCAAAAAACTTCAAGCAACAATTGAAAAGGTTCATCAAACTTCAACCAGAATTCTAAGTACTGATTATCCCAGGGATGCATATCCACGAAGTTTACCCAGCTTAATCAGCGCTTCAGCTTTTAACCTCAAATCGCTATTGCATAGAAGAGTGT